>PVLD010013709.1:0-25360 GCA_004027595.1 Dinomys branickii | reverse complement strand
CCCAAACATCCAAAGACAGAAAACAAAACAGGCAAACAACAACAACAACAAAACCACCAATAGTTGCTGCTTTGCATATTGATATCTTTTTAAAAAGAGCTGAAGAATCAACTTCATTTACAATCAGCATAATCTGTCAGAGGCCTCCTAGTTCTATGCAGGCAAATTCTCAGTAACCTGAAATCCAAGTTCTCCTCATTCAGATTTTATCAGATTTACTGCCCATCCATTAATCCTACTAGGTTTCATAGTTGCTGTTTTATCTTCTGATAATGTTTTTATGAGATGGCCATTGCAAACTAGCTTGTGGTGTGTGTGCTCAGGAGACAGATTTATTGTCCTTTACACATCCAGTTAATATTGCTACAGACTCTGATTCCATGACACTTTAAAGTCAAAAACTGAGAAACGTGATTCCATGAGGAAGAAATGGATTACTTTGCAAAATGAACTAGATTTATCTCACTTGAGGTGTCTACATGTGTTTAGCATTGGATGCTTTGTGGCAGCGTTTTACTTCTAAAGTATGTCTGTTAATAGCAGTTCCCTGTTCAAATGGACTTGACCTGTTGCAGTGTATAACTGGTAGCAGATTATTTTAAAATATAATGTGGTGGGGCTGGGGATATAGCTCAGTTGAATAAGCTCTTGCCTGGCAAGTGCAAGGTCCTGAGTTCGATCCCCAGTACCACAAAAAAAAAAAAAAAAAAATTTAAAATATAATGTGGTGATTTAAAAAGAGGATTCTGAATAAAGATCATCTGGTTCATAACCTGTATTATTTGCTATGTAATTTGGGGCAAGTTGCTTGACCACTCTTTCTCTTGTGTTTAAAATGAGGACAACAATAACACCAACCTCGTAAGTCATCACGACAATTATTCCGTGGTATCCATGTTTCCCACTGGAATAGTGAGCAATAAATAAATGTTTGCTCCTTCTACGCTGTACCTGAAAAAGACCATATGACAAAACCTTGTTGTTATGCAAATAAGGAAACTGGGATTCAACATAAAATGATTGACTTAAGTGTTCAGACCATGAAAATCAACATTTCCTTTCTATTGGTCTGTGTAAAGTTTGAGTGGGGGCGTTTATTTTGTAGAACTTACTTCAGTGTCCAGCTCCCCCTTCCTTTGTTGCATAACTTCAGCAAATTCTTTAATATTCTTGGGAATTAGGAAGGTTGACTGCTTTATCCAAGGACACATAACTGTTAAGTAGGGGACTTGGATTCACCCAGGAACAACTGATTCTAAAATCAGTATTATGTCCCCAAAACATCAAGAAGTTCCTTTGTGTAGTGTGCCTGTGCATGTTTCTTTGTTCTGTTGTTGATTGACTTCATTTTTATTGAGAAATGATACTGGTACATCCTTACAGAGGATACTGTGGTAATGTAATACATGTATGCAAAGTGTAATAATCAAGTCAGAGTAACAGTCACTTCTTACGTCCTCCAACATTAATCATGTTTGTATGCTGAGAATGTTGTACTTGTCTAGACGCTTTGTAGTATGTTATAGATGGTTTCCACTAGCCAGACCTAATTCCTCTGCTCTGTGTTTGACCCCCAAACAGAAATGGAATCAGATTCTACAGCCGAACATTTTTCTGTCTCCTTTCCCAACTTGCCTGTCTCTGGGGACCACTATTTCATTTCACTCTACTCTGTGATTAACTTAGTAATATCAGCAAATGAGTGGGAACGTGTGCTATTTGTTTCTCAGTGTCTGTCTTATTTCACTGAAAGTGATGACCTCCAGTTCTAGCCGTGTTGTGACAATTGACAAGGTTTCATTCTTTATGTGACTGAATAATATTACATTATATATATGCCACATTTTCTTTATTCAACTACTAATGAGCATCTTGGAGGATTCTATGTCTCTACTAACTACAGGGCAAGTGCAGGTGGGAATCAAGCTTGTAATTGTGACAGCTGCTGTTCCTGGAATTGAGAGGACTATCTTCTGCTCTATGAATTTCACACTGGCTCAAGATTTGTGCCGGCATAAGAGGTCCAGCTGGCAGCCCTAAAATAGTACCTTGCCACTGGCTGTTACATTAGGTTGGGCTCTGGGGTCTGCAGAGGCCCAGTGTGAGTTTCTTTTCTGTAGCACAGTATTGGCTCTTAATCTAGTCATCTCCCACATGAAAGCCTTGGAGGACCATGGACTTCTCCTGCAGTTTGGACTACAAGTGGGCTGCTATATCTGGCTCGATGACATTTTCCCATTTGCATTTTCCTGCTAGTGTCGAGGTCCCCTGGCTATGAATTCCAAGTGGAAGTTAAAATTTAGTTTGTCCTATTCTCTAGGTTGCCATTCTAACACTCTGCACTGTTTAGGATTCTTGTCACTTCCTTGCTCATTTTCAGAGTTCTTCCTCAATCACTTCCCTCAAAGCACAGTTTCCTCCTGTTCTCTGTGGTGGAGTCTAGCGCAGGCACACTTGTTCCATCATCTGCTGCCCTTTCCTCGTACATATTTATTTTGGCCAATGAGGGAAAGGAAGTTTGGTGTGTCATGCATGGTTAGGGTTACACTTGGCCTGAAATCACTGAGCTGAGGCAGTGAATCTCAACTCTTCCAAATGCTAGTTTTACCTGAGTCATCCACTTACAAACACACTTACCTAGGGCCCAACCTCAGACTCACAATTTCTTCAAAGGTTCAAGGAATTTATTCTAAGATGTCAATGCAAAGAACTGCTGACCTTGACCCAAGTCATAAAAGACCATTTTCTCAAAACATTTCCTCATCACCTGGTTGCTCTCTAATTGATTAAACTCCTATCTACGCTATATCAACAGAAGCAATCCTGGTTCTAGGTCTCACCTTTGCTCTATGACGTTCTATCTAAGTGTCACTAATATAGATAGGTAGCTCTGAAATAAAGACTTCTTGGCTCCTCATGTTTCTCTCCTAGATTTTACTCCTTATAGGGTTTGTCTCCTGCTCTAAACTCTTATATTCTGCTTTCATATTAGTCATGCTGAGGACTCTGATGCTGCTACTCTGCTTTTGGGGTTCTTCTGAGATCCTCCTTGCCCAAATTATACAGCAAGACCTGAAAAGTCTTCTCAAGATGGCCTATACAAATCAGACTCAGCTAACCCAGCTTCACTTTACATTTTTGAAAAAGAGCAGAAACTCCATGGGGTTTTCTGTAAGTTTATTGCGCTCCATTTCCTGTGTTTTGCTTATGTGTTTTTCTCTCGGATGCTTTTCTTATTCATTGGTATGTAGTGACCTACTGATTCTCCTAATTCTGTCATTAACTACAAGCTGTTTGCTGCTTTGTCCCTCTTGATTGCTTATCCTTGAAAGTACAAACCCTACCCAGGATGCAGAAATGTCATTCCTTGTAAGCATTCATTTCTTCCTTCTCCTCTCACCTCACTGAAACTTCCTGGATTTCCTTGGAACACCTGTGGAACATCTCTTAATGCTTTCTGATGCTCTATATTCCTTTATAACTTATACTGTGAGTTAGTGATGATTTGGGGTTCATCTGAATATCTTGTACATCTCAAAGCATAGCAAGTAATGCCATGAACATTTCTAGTTTCAGATTTCCTGTGAGAGACTAAAAAGAAAAAGAAAGGAAATGGAAAAATTCTCTGTTTCCCATTATTTCTTTCACGGTTTCTTATTTATTATCTTCTTTCTCCTCTTCTGGTTTAATATATCCTACTTCTAAAAGAGTTTTGGACCTTCCTGAAGTTGCTATTCTGTTCTTAAAGAGATTCAGTGATTTCTCCTTGGCCATATAATGAATGTTAGATCTCCAGTCCTGAGTTGCTAGGAGCTCTATAGTCTATTTTCAAGTGACCCTAGTAATTTATATGTGGCTCAGTTCTTTACCCTCCTTTCCCTAATATTTTATCCAATATTTTTTCTTACCAAATATCAACCTAGATGGGCTTGGTGGGCCTAATCCTTGAGGATAATGCAGATGAATCTGGCCTAAATGATCTTGCATGTCCCATTATCTGGGCTGTGGTGATTGGTTCCAGGTTGTGTGTATAGGCCAAGCCAAACATAGAAAAATCTTACAATTTTCTTAGAATGCATTCTTCCTATAAATAATGCAGATGTAACAAGCTTCTGTTAATCATCTTGCAATAACTAAGAAAATAACTATTCAAACTCTGGGGAAAAATATTGTTTCTCAGGATATTTCTTGGGAGTTTTCTGTCCTCATCAGTCTAAAACCTACAGCTCTACTCGACCTTCCCATTACATCATCCCACATATTTACTTTTATGTTTCAGTTTAAATTAGGTCTTATGAACACTGTCGTACACTGAAACTTTAATGAAATAATTAATTCCAGATGCTCAATAACTTAAATGACTGATCATCACAATATATTATTCATTTAAACTTTTTCAAATTGGAGGGAGAAGCTATTTGGTATATCCAATCAATTCTTTTTTTACAATTTAGCAAAATGGTTATTTTTAATTTTTTACTTATGTCAAGACTTGCAGCATACTAAACTTTATCTGACACAAGGCTATGTACTGTACACAAGGACCAAAAAGACAGACTTGCTCCTCTGTTAATTGTATGCAGCAGGGATCTGTGCTCTGCATCTAATTTAACTTTGCAATGCGAAAATTGTGACATTCTCCTCCAGGGTACTCAATTGTAGACCAGGACATTCTGCTAAGGCTCAGAAAAAACAGATGAAAGATAAAAGAAAGGAAAAATAGAAACCTTCATGTTCAGATCATGCTCCTTATCTTAAGACAACCTGGAGTCTTTTCAGGTGTTTGTAGAAGCAAGTGAAAAATCAGTGAGAATTAAAAATGGAGGAAAGGACCAATCAGGCTATTGCAGGTTGATGATGTTTTGGGTAAAAAGTGGCTGTTGCTTATGCTGAATCCACCATCTGTCTCAGGAAGACAGAAAACCACTGTTTCGGTGTTTCCAGAGCTGAAGGAGAGATAACACTGTTAATGCCACGGGGTAAGGGAGGAAAGTCAAGACCAGTAGCATCATGTGCATTGTCCACAGGATTTTGCAGTCTTTGTGTCTGTCTGCCTGCCTCCCTGTCTGTCTGTCTTTCTCTCCTGGGAACTGAATCCAGGAAAAACTGAATGACGTCCTCAGCCTTTTTATTTTAACATTTTATTTTGAGACAGCGTCTCATAGACTGCATAGACTGGCCCTGAACTTGCAGTCATCTGAGTATTTGGGATTAACAAACACTTGCCTGCTTACAGGATCTTAGAGGGTCATAGAAGCTCTTGGATGAAGAACTGTTATCAGATAAGTGTAGGGATACTGAAGGGCTCTGCAAATGTGCCAACCACCAAGCAAACGTGACACTCTGGACATGTTTATCACACCGCAGGAAAAAAAGAAGTTAAAGAGAAGGAAGACAGTGGTAAATGTGATTAAGATGAAATCCGAGTTGCCTCAAATTGTAATTTTTCTTCCTTCCCGACTAGTAGATACACTCATTTCAATCTGTGAAAGGATAAGTTTCCAGCAATGACGTATAAAAGTTCTCCTTATAAACGTAGAGCAGTGATGGCAAAACTCTTACAGAGCGCCCACACTGCAACCCAAATCCCACTTATTCACTGGAAACTCCCAACACTGCAGTTAAGCTTGAGGCTTTAGTTTAGCAAAACCTCAACTCGCACATTAAAAGAAAAACACAATTACAGAGCTTTCAGTGGTACACACGGCCCGCTGTGCACGTGTGCCGCACCTTCACCGCCACTGGCTTAGAGTAATTATGTGGAAGCGATGCTGCACTCATATATTTATCCCCTCAGAAAGCACGTATCTTAAGTCTTTACAGACTTACTGAAAGTTCCATTCCAGGAGTTCCATTCCATTTGTAAGTTGGATTCTCTCGTAGATCTAACAAAGTGCGTCTTATATACCCTTGACCCAACTACATCACGCATACTGTTTTGTGCTTCCTAGCATTGCTCTACGTGTCTCCACTGCTTCTCTCTTGCTTGTGGACACCTTGGGCTCCGACTGAGTACTGTACTCCTGTACACTTGCACTGTACAGAAAGCACTCACAAGCGCAGTTATGACAATGCCCCACAACCTGTTGGGCTACTTCTAGGGTTTTCCTTTGCATTTAAGCATGTTCATAATGTAAGAACTGTGTCTGCAAAAATTTCCAACTCAAATTTTCATAAGTCAAAGATTTACCATATTATGACACACTCCTTGTCTTAGTATTAGAGAAAAGAGGTAGGTATGTGTAAAGAGAAAGCTACAACTGTGTATGTAGAATGATTAATGTGGAGAATTTTGAATGCCATGTCAGTTATCATGCCAAATCCTAGTAGCACGAAACTCTACACTCAGCTAAAGAATCTGAGTGTGAGGCTCAGCTAAAATGTGGACTTTAAAGTTGTCAGTGAGAAACAAGTAAGATTGCTGTGAATGCACAAAATGTGAAGTGCCACTTGTCAGCAACTTCCAAAAGAAACATTGGCAGGCCCAGAAAAATGCCATGGAACTGCCCACAGGGCATGAAATTAATTATGTAGATGGTAAAATATAACTCATTGTCATTCTTCAGCAGTGTGAAGATTTTCTAAATTTTCATCCAGAAGAAAATAGATGAGTGATATCTTCTAAAAAGTTAATTCTCTAGTGAGCTAAAAGAAGATGTGCTTCTTAAATAATTCAGTCCACCATCAGAACAAAAAATAAAAATAAAAATGTAGATACTTTTCAGGGTAAATGGAGGAAATGGAGAAAGAAATAAGTCAGGTAGAGGGTCTGTGGACATTGGGTCTTTGCTCTGACACAGTATTTTAGTAAACTTAGTGTGGAATTGAATATATTTAACCTGAAGTTCAGACAGCCATTGTAGGACCACACTTACACTCATTAAGGCAACTATTTTGTTGCATGAAAAGTCTTTGCTTCCAGTATGTTTAGTTAGTATTTAATTTAAAAACAAAAAATCTAACCACAGTGTGAGGTTGTGTATGTTTTTTTTTTTTTTAGATACACATGCAGAGAGAGAGACAGACAGACAGAGACAGAGAGGATAAAGTTACAGACATGAAAATATCAACCTGTCTCAGAAAAAAGAAAGAGACTAACATTGCTTCTAAATAGACCAGGCTTGGGCTGGAGGTACAGCTCAGTGGGCTAAGTGCTTGCCGCTAAGCACTAGGGCCCTGAGTTCGATCCCCGGTCCTGGAAAATAAATAAATAAATAAATAAATAGACCAGGCTTGGAAAAATTAATTAAATGGTATGTTTTCTTGAAATTAGTAGAAGCAATATTCTGGTTGAGCACTATGAGAAAAAAACACCCACGTAGCTAAAATAAGACTCTCTTCTCTCACTCTTCTGACTACAGTTTCCCTTCTTTCATGTAGTTATTTATCACTCTTATTTATTTGCAGATAAACAGTTACTGCATTGTTCCAATATGGGCACAAATATCTCTCACTTGTCTCCATCCCCTGACACCCTCTACATCATTCTCTATCTGGAGAGTACAAGAAAAATTGCAAGTTGTGAATAGTGTCATTAAGAAATGGATACTTAAAAAGCTTTGCCAAATTGAAATATTTAATAATTATTATATGCCACTGTGTTTATAACTTACCATAATTATCATTATTACCTTTTATATATTGATCCCTTACTCTATAGCAGTAATCTTGTTTGCATTATTTAATGTTATTCTTCAGCTACTTTGTGAAGTAGATATTGTAATTATGATCCACTTTACAAATAAGCCAGTTGAGGTTCAAAGAGAATAAATACCCTGCATGTTCTCAGACTGACCAAAGGAGACAAATTTCAAGACCAGCTCTCGAGCCCAACTCTTAGACACAGTATGATAAAACTCCTTTCAAGTGAGTGGATATTTTCCTAATAGAACTGAGAGAAAGACACATTGGCAAGACCACCAGGACCTGTCACTTAGTGACAGAGGAGACCCTAGGAAGTATTTGAATCACTGACTATATTTGAAATCAGCCAATTACAAATAAAATCAAAGGTAGTTGCAGCCGCCAGAAGTTTTCTTTGTTTCTTCACCTCTGAGCCTATTCCCTACCCAGAAAGAATGGAGAGATGCCTGTACTAAATGGCTATCTCTGTGCCCATTCACTCCTTGGCCTCTGTACAAACACTGCCAGCAGTACATCACTTAGGTTGAGGAGCAGCCGTGATTTCTACATCAGAAACATCACTCCATTAAAACCCCAAATGAGCCACCAAATGCTTTTCACTGAGATCACCGGCAAGCCACCACTACATAGATCATCAGATGGTAATGTTTCTTGACAGAAAAAGAAGAAAGAAAATAAAACTAAACCAACTGTGAGTCAATTACTGAAGGGCGAGGCCTTGTTTATTCCACCTTATTACCAACTGCTGTAGTAGAATATTTTCTGCCTTCCTATTTTGTTAGTGAGTTATAACTACAACTCATCAGTGATAGTATAAAATTAATTACTGGTTTTCTTTTAATTCCCTAAGCTTTTTAGCCTTAAAGCAAGAATAAGATTCCTTTCCTTTATTTTTAACTCAGTAAATATTATATTTGATCATTTAGACTGAGATGATTTCACTGTCTGTTATCTCCCGTGATCAAATAAAAAATACTCATTTGTTTCTAATTTACATAGTTACAGAAATGCATATTTAGTTGACATTATCATTTTCCAAGTTTAAAGACTAGTACCATTTTTAGTATATTATATATGTTAAACATATTCAAAATAGCCTATCTATATGAACTAATATTTAACAAATAAGTCATCTGCTCAAGGGCACACAGTAATTGATAGATTTGAAATGTGAATCCAGAAAATAGGGCTCTCTATCCTACCTTGTCCACTGTGCTGTTTTTAAAATATCATCCTATGTTAAATTTTATTCAGGTGTTGTTGTGGTTTGTGTCTGGATGTCTCCCAAAAGCCTCATGCAGTGGCTTCTAGAGTTTTTGATTGACTCATGGTCCAATGCTGGGATGATGGGTGTGAGTGCTGCACCTGCCCTGAGGTGAGCAGCCCACATACAATATGTGGGAGGGAAAGAGGCTTGCTGGCTACCTCTCCTCCCTTTTACTCTTGTTGCTTTTGCTCTTTTCTGCTACTATGAGCTTTTGCCCTCTGCCATGTGCCACTCTGCCTTGGAACCAGCTGAGTATGGACTGAAATCTCCACAAACCTAAACAAACCTTTCCCTCCTTAATTTTGAGTGTCAGGTATTTTGTCTCAGCAACGAGAGAAAAGTAACTAAGACAGTAGTCTAGTAATTTTAAGTTGTTAATTTCAAAGATGTGAGTAGAATATTCTGATATTAATATAATATCAATCCCTCTGTTGTAAACAGAGGATGGTTGCTCATGTGTAAAATTTCATATTTGAAGCCACCTCCCTGTTGTCCCATGAGTCTCTTTAGAAGTAGAGGAAAGGAGATTGCATTTCAGTCACACTCCTCTCTTGCATGACAGAGAAACTTAAACTTCATTACAATGGAGAATCACCTTGCTACCCATTGCAAATGTCTCCATTACTGAGCACTTGGGAGAAAACTATAGGATTTTTGGTGAGATAACATGCTAGTTTTCACATGGGGACCAAGTTTTATCAACTATACTATTCACTCTCATTGCTCTCCAAATTCCTAATTCCAAATACAAAGAGAGAAAATAGCAGAAAATCCCCTTTGCTTTCCAGAGCACTATGAGGGGTAGCTGGGACCAAATAATCGCTACTCACTGGCTCTGGCACACTGGGCAGGCAGCGTTCTTTCACTTACAACATTATAAACCTAAGTCCAATTAACACCACCACCTGCAAAAGAAATTTATCTGGTCATATAATTGACAATTCCAGGATAGTATGATTTCAAGTATCACTATATCCAGGTGCCAATAAAAATAATTAAAAATTGTCATTAGAAATCTTCTTCAGCCCTACGTCTCTATGTGTTAATTTTCAGAGTAATCTCTATGGAATTAGAAAAGGACATCCATCATAACGATATAAAACTTGGACTCAAAGAATATAGAGATGTGGATCAAGAAGAAACAGTAGGTGCCAATGTGCCAGAATTTCATGATTGTTAATGGTCTTATTTTGAAGGACCACAGTTATTAATATCAGGGTCTCTGGTCTTTCTGGCAATATTGCTGCTATAAAATGCATTAACATCATCTTGCCACTTTCATCCTGCTGTTTTCTCCTGCTGTGAGCATCGATAAATGATCTGGTGACCCAATCCAGAATGCTAGTGTCATTGCAATTGCTCACCAAGTCCACTATTTTTTAAATAATTTTTCAATATCACAGTTCATGACTGTGGCACAGTACAAAAGACGAAAGATTACTCAGAGTCTGTGTCCAATTCCAACTCCAAGAAGACCCAGCAGAACCTCCTCTGAGACCCCTCAGCATGAGATAGTCTCATAAAGACAACCTCAAATTAAAGCTTTTCTGGCTTTGTACTGATTGAAAAGAAAGACATCGATGCAGGAATTCATGTGGGGGGCAAAGGAAAGAAGAGGGGAAGGATAGGGTGATTTGTTAAGTGACCAACTCTAGGACCAACCTAAGTAGTAAATTGGCCCATGGGGAGGAAGAAGGCTAGAACATTCATTCCTTGAGGCAATGTGTTTTGATCCTACTTGGATTTTTGGCCCTGTAAACTATCCTTTGATCTCTAACCACATATTCTGGGAGGTTTGGGGCTTGTGGCTCCAAAAGTCCCTTACCTCTGGATATCCTTCTCACACGTGCCTCTGGCCAACACTCCCATGTTGCAAGTCAACCCATTATTCCCATCACTGTTTCTCTCCACTGGATAATAGCAGCAAGTATTATAATTAGTTTCTCTGACCTGTGGCTTGTTCCCTCAAAGCCATTCTTAATGCTGTGACCAGTGTAATCTGTCTAAAACACAAATTCTGCCATGCCATTTCCTTACTTTAAAATATTTAAAATTAACAAGGACTCTCAAGTGTTGTTAGAATAACATCCCAGTGTCTTTGTCTGCTGTGCATGGATGGTGGGCATTTCTATAAGATTTTTTACCCAATAGCAGCTATATGTGCCCATTTGAATTAAAGTTAAACTTAAAGTTAAATGCTTGTGGCTTCAACTTCATTAACCACATTTCAAGTGCGTGACAGCCACATGTGACTAGTGATTATGTATTAGATGATACAAATGTAGCACATTTCCATCAAGATGTTAATTCCAATACAGTATAAATATTAGTGTTTTATGGCCTCGTATTTCTTCATCTCTCAACTGTTTTCTCAAACTAACGCTGCACCAAGTGTAATCTTTGAGTGAATCACACATATGCAGGTCTTCGTAGCTTTCTATCATCTCATTGTGCTTTGAATGACCCAAATAATAGTAGCCATTATATTTTTAAGACTCAGCAAAGGTATTGTCCTCTCCAGGAAGCCAATTATAAAAGTTAAGATTCAATTGCACACTTTCAGGGCATGCACACCTTCTAGTATCTTACCACGTATGGTCATGCTATCTGGCTTATGCCTTACTTCCTACACGATAGTAAACCCTAGCCTTGAAAGTCCTGTTCTGTTGCACTCTCTCAGCACCTAGAGTAATGAGTGACATGTAGCAAGTGCTCTAATATGTGGTTTTTAAAAAGATAATGAATCATGAAAAGAGGGCATTCATTTTGACTTTGCTGAATAAAATGCCTACTTTAGTTTTTACTATTAATAGAAGTCATTTCTGGTCTTAAACTTCTGCTAATCCTCTATAATCCGCTTATAACCTCGACTACACTCCACCATCCCACTGTCGCCCAGAGTTGGTTTCCCCATCCCTTTGCTTACTCAACATCACCAGTCTAAGGAATGTGCTGAGGTTCAGGGGTGCTCTAAATCAAGTCCTGTTCCCAGGAATAAAAATTAAGTTTAATAATTGTGATAGGCAGGCTACTCAGAGTGCCGTGGATGCTTCAGAGAAACACAGTGGAGGTGTTTATTGGCAGTTATAATGGGGACAGGGTCCATTAAAAAAAAAAAAACTAGACACCCCCCCCCACCTCTACGGGCATAACTATGTTTCACTTAAAACCTAGCCAAGGAATAGGAAGCCAAGGATTTAAACTTGGGATTTTTCTTCCCATTTTGTGTTTAGATCTGCCACTTGCTTTAGGATAGATGTGGCTCTTCTGCACAAAGATAAATGACTATTTCTCCTTTTTCTTTCCCTTCAGGAGAAACTGGAAGAGTAGTCACACTGCAAAAGGACTCTGAATGTCTACCCCAGGAATTCAGGTCAGGTTTATGTGATTTGAACCCTAATAGCTCAGCAATACAGGTAGACATTCTGCATGCCCCTCCTTAAATCACATCCAAAATATTCTATGCTTTGACGTTTAGCATCATTTTGTTCCAGTAAAGGGTGTTGGCTTTTTTTATTTTTTTGCAATGACTCTCTAACCTGTCTTCAAAGTCAGTACTCCAATCAGTCTCCACTGACTTGCAGAGAATAGCGACATATTGACTTTTACAAGACATGACTCAAAAGGTGCAGAACATGAATAAATGAAACCTTAACACTGAATTTTCCATATAAATGCAACTGTCAACTAAACAAAGAAAAGTCTCCCTCTTTACATAGCCAATGCAGGTGCTTTATTCAAGGAATATATATTAGACTGAAGCCTCTACATGGGCCCAGGGTTCCAGTGGAATAATGGGCATTTGTCTTTTTAATAGAAAGTTGAATTTTGCTCTAACAGTCACTCACCTTAAATAGCCATACAGGTGGGAAATTTGATCCATTAAATCATTCTGCCCCAGTTTCTAGTTTTGGCTGTGTAGTGTGACTAACAGGACTTGACAAATATCTAATAGATGGTAAAATATAAATGATTTAACTAATTTAGTCTTTAAACTTCCTTAGAGCATATTTTCTTTTGTTTTGATTTTAAAGAGAAAAATGACAATGAAACCTAGGTTCAAAACAGGTTAGTAGGGCAGTTACAATAGTTGACACACTGCACATTGCTGTCTTCTAGTAGTTAATCAGAATATAGGATGTAGCCATGATATCTTGTCTAAACAATATTAGCACAAAATATTCCTTTCAAGGAACTAAGAGAAGCTAGCTGTATAGCAATTTTAACTGTCTCCTGTGTACATTTTTTTCTGTTTCCCTTTCTTAATTTGCCCTTCCCCCATCAGGTTTTTCTTTTCTTTTGAACAGTTTCTTCCCAGTTTACAATGTCTGTTGTACATTTCACATCCTATTTCCTTGTTCAGTTTCTCATATTAGTGAGACTATAGAAGTTTACACATATGGGTCTAATTTGTTTCACTTACGAGTATGGTCTCGAGTTGTGTCCATTTACCTGTAAAAGTTTCTAGTTTACCCTTCTTTGTGGCTGAGTAGTACTCCATTATATAAAAAAAGACACATCATTTTCTTACCCATTCCTCAGTTGATAGGCATTTAGATTGGCTTATTTTCTCTCAGCATTTTATGTAGAATTATAATATTCCCATTTACCAACAATTCTTTAATATAATAGCTAAGAAAAATAAGCTTTCCTTCTATTACTAATTCTACTTCATGATTTGTTTTGTAGATTCTTTCAACTTTTTTTTCAGGTGTTCTTTGCACAATTCAAAAGACACTAATAAGTAACTCCATGATAATAATTATAATGTCAAAAAAGTATATTATACATTCAGTTTATGTCACTCACCATGCTCAGAGATATACATCAGTCCTCTCAGGAAGAATGTTAGCTTCTCACTTTATCACTGTTTTAGAGATAAGGGGACTGAGACAAAGCAAGAGTGCTAACAAAATTAAAATAATGAATGGTAAAATTTTCCTTCAAGCCTAGGACAGTCGAATTCTAAAACTCGTGTTACCAACCAGACTAGTCTCATTCCCCACACTGATATACTAAAGCTTGATGTGTTTTGAACTGTCACAAATTTACTTGCATCTTATATTTAATAAATGTCCATAGTGTGTGTTTTGTCATTCTTAGACAAAACATTGATAGATCTAATGTAAATATTTACTTTCTAGCTTTAGTCGTTTTTTGCTTTAAATTCTGATTGCTGTAAAAGTATTACAGTAACTAAGAAATGTCAGATAGATTATTAGCCAAACATAGAAATATATCTTTTCTAAAATATTGTCAGTTGCTAACCAACAATGGTATTAAGTGTATTACTGAGATGTCATGTTACTGCGCAGGTGAAAGATGATGACACCTTTTTCCTGAATCAGTGCAGTTTACAACTACCTCCCTCCAGACAACACACACAGTGTAAATGCTTTTCTTTATTGTCACCAAAGAAAACTTTCACAACACCAGCAGCCCATATGCGTGTTTAGGCATGAGGAGAAGCTGACATAAAGGATGGAGAAAGAAGACAACAGCAGAAATGCAAGGAAACTTACAAAATGAAAAATAAAGGAAGCACAGCAAATGTGTTAACAAGGTGGAGCAAGTAACAACCAAAACCTACAGAATATTGACCTGGGAGCCAAACACTACACCAGGGGCTGAGACTTAGGCTTAAGAGAGTTACAGACGGGATGGGCCACGTGGCCCTTGCCCCTTCTGTACACAAAGGTAATGGCAATCTGCGCTCTGTCCATCATCAGTAGACAGGAGGAACAGGACAGTATTTTTTTATTTTAAAGAGTAAAAAATAACAAAATAACAACAATGAAGACAAAAACAAAACAACACAACAATAAAAATGATACAGGATTTCAAAACAAGATGATAGGAATTAACAATAGTTGTTATATCAGACGTTGTTATCTTCAACAGAGCTGCCTAGACTACCACGTGTAAGAGTGCAAGATTGATCAAACAACTAAAGGCAACAAGTAATAAAAAGCAGTAGAAATGATATAGCATTTTGAAGAGGATTAATGATAATGTCTTTTGCTGTGATAATTTTTAACAATTCAAACATTCACCATGTATTTTGATCATACCTCATATACTTGTTAATATAAGTAATTAGAAAATTCAAGTTATTCATCTGAGGACAGACTGAGGAGAAAAAGTAGGGCATATTATCTCAAGTTTTGATCATTTATTTTTACCATTAAAATCTTGCATAACATTTTCTTAAGTGTGTATTATCTCATGAATTAATTTTTAATTAAAAGAAATGTACTTGCAAGTATTTGCTGCCACTCTGTTTAGAAGAATCATCCTTGCCCTACAGAACTGCAGATTTTTATTTTAGCTAATTAATAGTTCAGACACATGTGCATGCTACTTTCACTTCCTCTCAGGATGTGTGGCATTATTCCCAAAGGAGGTGGTTCCATTAGCGTGGGTCACAGAGTGAGTGGTTATGCAGAAAGTAATTGACCTCCACCAATTTAGGCTCTGGGCGTAGCTGCAATATCAAAACCAACCTAGTCGGGCTACTGTAGGTGTGATTCAGCATGTATTAACTGAAGTAATGAGTGGGACATGGCATAATATAAGCAAGTTATTAATTTGTACTAGAATAATGTATGTTTCTATTTCTGATATAAAGTATATCACACAGTATTGTTTCTCACAAGTTATTGTGAGTGGTAAGTTTAAAATTAATCAGGTACTTTAATTCTATAACCCTAAAAGAGACCTATGATTCTAATATCTGAATATTGCCAACCATTTCTCAAGGTTCCTTAGATTTTCAGTTAATTGCTTAATTTTTCATCTCATCTCAAGGTATTCCTTGTGGATAGGGACAGAATGATCTCTATTCTCTCTTGTATACTTCATTTTATGCTTTCATTTAGAAATTTGAACTTTCTGTTTTAGGCAATAATTTAGTTTGAACATGCTACTTTGTCATTGGAAGGTTTTTCAATTACACTGTAAGTCTTCTCAAGACAAATATCATGTGCTTTCATTCATTTTGGGGCCTCAGCTTCAACACAATAGATAACTATAAATAGGTACCTAGTAAATGTTTGCTGGATAAAGCATGTCCTGCTCTGCATGAAGCACAGAGGCCAACACGTTCATTTTAGCGGCTGTTTTACCTTCTTTGTAAAGTATTCCCAGTCTGCTTCACCTCTCTAAGAATGAATCTGAATCCTCTGCCTTCACTGTCATCTGATGTGACATAGAAATAGAAACTAGTTTAAGCATCACCCAAGCCAAATGTAAATATATAAGTAGTTTCCTGCAGAAGAGTACCTCATCTGGAAGCTAAAGGTAAATCATTTTTGTTATGCAGCATTCTGTAATAGCTCAGGTATGTTTTCCTTTATTAATTTAGTATTATAAAGCTATAAGGTAAGAAAGAACACTGGGGATCATTTATTCCAGAAGTTCACATTTTAGATGACAAGATGAGGTTTTTCCCAAGTCACATAGCCTAGGGTGGTAACAGGCCACTGGAGTCAGTGTCTGCAGAGTCCCGGGTACCCAACTTCCAATCTCCTGCTTGTGGGTCCATTTCTCATATTGACATCTTTTGGCACGTGAACACCCAGCACAACATCTATAGCAAAGCACATGAATTAATGTGTGCATGGCTTACTTTCTATATGTTCATTTTTGGGCAAAGCTTATCTGTAGCAATGTTCTTTAGTAGCTGATTGCTGTGTGAAGGAAATGTTATATACTAAAGAGAAAAGTCAAGATATTTTATTTCAAAATCTAATTCTATAAAATTTCTCATTCTAATTTTTTGTATGAATACAGTAAAGTGAGAAAATAAAACATCATAATCAAAATCACATCTTCAGGAGCACAGAGGACCTCTAGAATTATTCAAACCTGTAACTGGGCTGAGGTAGTTTATGTTACTAAATCAATTTGATGATGTATTAATTTCGTTGAACTTTTGAATTTCATAGCACTGTGTTAAAAGATGATAAAGCATTGGAATTCATTACCTAAATTTTGTAGTTGTTATTTATATAAGGCTGCTACTTATCTAGTAATTCAGTTGCTTATATTTAATTTTCCTTATTGACACATTTTAATCACTCACATCTTATTATCTGATACACTTACATTCAAATTAGGCAAGGAGGACTATGAGCTGTCTTTTATTCCTTTATTGAATCTCTTCCCTGAAGTTCATTAGCTGGCTTTTTTTCCCCTGTTAGATCAATGAGGAAATGATAATCTGTAGTCTTTTTGCCTTGAGCAATAATCTCAACATCCTTCTTGGAAATGATCCATGTGCCCACTGGAAACTTTGAGAAGTAGTTTTTAATTGCATTTCCAGTAGAATTTGGTGTTGCTAAGCACTTCCTTGATGCCTGAGACTGTAAAGAAACAATTTGACATATGTGGCATTGAAAGATTGTGGAGCTCATAATGCTGACTGCACAGTGGTACCAAAGTTCTTTCCATACAGTTTAATCATCAGGGAAAAAGGATGACAACATTAATAATTGAACGTGCATTGAATATTTAAGCAGCCGGCTCCTTGCAGTTGTTAAACTAATGTTAAAGTAGGTTGGAAACTGCCTACCTACTGGCAACTGTGTATCTTAGAAAGGCCATCTGAAGCTCAGTAGAGTAATGGTCTGTGGCTGTAACACCTGGCAGAGAGATTCAGAAGGAGGACCCAGACAATGTAGAAGATTCTTTTTAAAATTATAGCTCTGTGTAAAATCTATAGTATAATTAAGGATGTTTTAATATCATAACTATGTTTTCTTTATTTTCTTTGTAACTACATAAAAATTATTTGCATGAAAATTAAAGGGAAAAAGAAAACAACTGATGTTTATGTGGGTTGGTATGTCAAGGTTTACTTCACCTTTAAGTAATAATAAAATGCCAAAGGAGATAATTGTTTATGTAAATATTTGTTAGGAGGATGAAAGTCTACCTTGCTTGTCCACAGTAAACTGCGGGCTGTCCTGAGGGGTGAGGCAGACAGGATGTACCTCGGTCAGCACCGGCAGCCCCATAGCCTGAAACTGTCCCTCCTTTCTGTCAGCCTATTTCATCAAGTGATTTTTATATTTTCGATGCAACTTTGAACTTCACTGAACATAAACCGGATTAAAAACCAGAGATTTACAAGTGACATTCCATGAAAAGAGTGGACTAGGTCTTGAAAATCTTCATAATCTGCCTTAACAAAATCAAATTAGACCTCACTTATTAGACTACTATTAACTGTGACTATTCTCTCGTTCATCTCCCATGTGAATCAAAGGTCACAATATTTGACTTTGTTTGTAATGTTTTTTAATATTGTAACATTTCAGGACTGCTCCTATCAGGACAGGCTTCCCTGTATTTTCTCCAAGTCTGCCGTGTAATAACATAGGCCTCCTTGCTTCTCTTCACTGGAGTAAGGGACGAGCCATTCTTTCCTACTGCCTGGACTTCTGTAACACTGAATCTCAGTTTCCCTCTCATAAGTTACTTTATCTCAGAACATCTGAATCCATGCTCTTCACTTTTTCTACAAATCAGAAAATAATTTATTATTTGATGCTCCTTTTCGATAATGAAAATGAGAACTCCTTTGAGAAAGATCATTTAAGTAACTGGAGTAAAAATATACTGCATCCATGAAAGTGGATAAATTTGATAGAATTATTCTCACGTTTGCATCTAGGGTTTTCTCCTCTGACTATCATTTGGTTCGAAAAGAAAATCCGGAGTTCTCACTTGTGTTTCCACTTACCAAAGGACACCTGGGGGCATGGCTTACAGATGTTATTTAATTTCACTGCTGTGTGTGTTAGAATCCTTTGTGCTTCAGGGTCCTTAAGTGTGGGAGAGTCACTTAGATGTTGCCTGGTCAGCACGGGCAATGCCTCTCCGCTATGGTGTATCTTCAAGCACATGCACTTGCCTTCTTCTTTGTACTTTTAACATTGGCTTTTCCTGAGTTCAGTGTATCTACTTCTTGATGGAAAGAGAAATTGTTAAAGCACACATGAAAACTCAGGTCTTGAGTTCCAAACTAGGTGCTTGAAGCTCATTTCAGACAATCTTTGTATTTAGAAAAGGTTTTAATTTACCAGACTCTGGCTGTCTGAGAATAACAAACAGATCTTTATCTTCAGTGTTCATAGATGTACACTGGTATTTCTACTAACAATGTGAAAAAATTGTGTTCTCTGAAATCATATAGTAAAATATCAGGATATTTTTTAAAAAGAATAAGATGCTAAAACCTATGTGACTATATAATAGAGTATTCATAGAAATCATCATGCTAGTATTAATTCAATAAAATTAAATCTTGACTATGAAATAACCAACCAATTTGGTACCTACAACTATAACTGATTAATTTTTTAAGTTTCTTTCCTCTTTCTCTTTTTCTGAGAAAGGTTCAGTTTTACTTAGCACTAGTTTTATGAAAATACAAATTATGGACTTCAATATCAATCATTTCTGAACACAGGGGACATGTCTGCACAAGTGCATTTGGATTTGCATTTGCAGCAGAGAAACTCTGGGAAGCTTAGTGGTTCTTGAATCCACTGTTGGTACAAGTAAAATTCTCTTATATAATATTTTCTCTTTCCTGAAATTTTTCTCTTTAGTTCTGAGAAATCTCATCCCAGAAGACTTCAAATATTAACATGCTGGCAAAATCAAATATCAACTAATGCAATTTTCATCTTTTACTGGTAGTTTTCTGCTCTGTGCCAATTATATATGGCCTAGTTTACATTATAGGAAAATATTGTGACAGAAAAGAATGGACATATACACCGTATATGCATAATTCAGTTAGTTCTTCAGAGAAGCAGATACCTCATTCTAGAGCTATGCTGGAGGAAATATCTGTGAAGCCAAAGCGGCAGAATTAGGGGTAGGTAAAGTGAACTTTCACGCTACAAGGTAGGTGTGATGTGATGCGGGGCAAAAGCGAGAGAGGATGAGGGATTGAGTTAGAAGAGCTCAGGTTTAAAAACTTTTCTGGCTGTCCAGTGAGGACACCCTAAGAAGGTTGCCTGTGAGAAATTATTCGCAGGGTGGGAATAAGCTGGAGAAGTGTTTCTCCTGTCTTCAGTTACTGGCCAGCAGCAGCATGCAGGAAGGGAACCTTCCGTGTTCTCTGGAGTAACAGCTTGAGGATCTTAGTCAAAACCCCAGAGCACGCATCCTGAAGAGATCATAATGGTGCTTTGCATGACTTCCTCAGTATATGAGCCCCCACCCGTGCACTGTTTGTCCCAATCGGAAGGCCCTGACAGAGCAAGTCACAAAAAGTATCCATAAACACTGGACTGAAAAGCACACAGAAAACGCATTTTTGCTGGCCACATTTAGAGAAGGGCAAACATGAAAGATGTGCTCATGGAAAAGCCTTGTAGAATATGAGTCTGAACCACCTGACCAGTGCTTGCAAGGGTGACGGACATTGCATCTGTGGCCTGGGATGAAAGTGGGAGCTGAGTCTGCCACAAAATTTCTCCCCTTCCCAAAAGTGCTGAAGTGTCCAATTGCTGCACGAAACAGTTAATGTGTTTTAGCCACATATGACCTTGCTTTCTAGACAGACAGTCTCTGCAACAGCTGCTTAAATTTCACCCAGGTAAGTGTTCATTTCCATGAAATACTGGCCCCTCATACTAACTTTATGAATTCTACCAACACCAAAATATTAGACAGACTCTTCTCAGTGGCTCAGGACACAGAACAGAGGAAATGGAGAACTTTAGACCCATGGTTTTGGTGAGCCAAGAGAGCAGCCTTGGTGTGGAAGGTGAACACATCTTACGCTGAGCACTTTGCCCTGGCAGAACTGAGCAGGAATGCTTGGAGATCTTCAGTAAGTCACTCCCTTTCAATGGTGAGTCCCTTGGAGAGGGAAGAGACACGCCCCTGTCTCCAATACGTCACCTATGTTGAGGAGAGTGATTATTGTTATGTAAAGAGAGATAAGCAAGAGAGATAAGATGAAGTAATGATAGTCCCCATTTTTATGGTAAATAGCCTCCTGCAGAACACTATGCTACTGTAGTAGTCAAAAAACAATAGTTTGCTAAAGACCCTGAGTCTATTTTTCACTGAAGTCAAGCAGCTGCCATCTAAGGAGCCCTCACAGTCTCTGCCAGATGTAATAAATGAATGGCCCTGGGCCGTGTTCCATTTCAGTCAGATAGCTTGGGCCTGGCCTTCACAAGTGGGTTTTGAAGAATGAACCACCACAGTGAGCATGGACAGTACTGACCAGCATTCCTGCCGGGTGACCATGAGCTCTAATGGCGACTGAATGCAGCCAGGCCCCCTGAATCAGACTCTCACAGCTGAGGGGGCCCATTATAATCACTTTCGGGTTCTGCCTTGTTCTTCTAGACATGTGAGTCAAAAAGGTGATCAAAATACGAGGAATTCAAATGGAGCTTCACTTTTTCCCCTTTATGGAGTTAGTTTGTCCTTCCTAATTATATTTGGGATCAGTTAAATAGTAAAGATTACATTCCCTAGTACACATCTTTGTTGAAATGGATCATAGACAATCTGCAGAGTGGGAGTGATTAATATTTAAACTTTTCTGCACAAGGAGGGTAATTTGCACACATCTAATTGAGAATGACATCCTAAGGAAAGCCTTTAGAAGGCTATTAAACTACTCTATTAAAATAGTTTTAAAAGAATCCTCAATCATATGATTATGTAGAATGAGCAAATATATAATCCACCTCATCGCTAGAGGTTAGTGTTGTGTGTCCTGTTATCAATAGCCAACAAAAATTTTCCTAGAAGTTTTAAAAGGTGGAGATACACAAAAGTCAGTTAAAACACAGCTGCCTTCGACACTCTGATTTAATTTTACCTTCATCCCCATTTTAGCATCTAATCCAAGGAATCATCAGTTCAGACACCTTTGCAGGTGCTCCACATAACTAACCTTTCAATAAGATTAACTGCCAGACTGTGACATTTGATGTGTGATAATGCAAGGCTTTGTGAATTTTAAATGATTCTGCAGATGAAATTGAGATACAGTAAAGACTTTTTATGGGGTAATTTAAAGACTAAACAACACTAAATGCAAAAACTTGAAACAACATAAGTAGAAAAGAGTTAATTGTGAAGGAACGTCAGAGTTGGTCCTATTCCCTGGGATGTTTTAAAGCACAGGACTTCTACAAGGGAGTGACTTTGACTGCCATCACTACTGTGGCACACTCCACCCTGAACACCTACTGAAGGGGAGAAAATAGTGCAATAGCTTTTTATTGTGCCCTGAAAAAACTGTAATGATAAAAGTGGCAAAGACTGGTGAAAAATAGTTTGTGCCAGCTACTTTCTTAGGTGCTTTATGCATAGTTTTTCAACCTTATAATACCCAATCATCTAGCTTCTCTAAAGAAGCTGAGGCCCAGAATATTTAAAGAGGTGGAGCGGAAAGTCTTGTCTTGCCTCTTCCTTTGCCAACAAGACTAGTGTTTTCAGTCTCAGAACAAACGTTTCCAGACTTCCTGATATTCAGAAAGAATTATCCCTATAGAATCTGACTTGGCAACTGTAAGTCAGCCTTGGGATCTGAATTAGCTCTGGTGATGTGGAGAACATTGGCTAAATTTATATAACCACCCAACTAATATGATCACTACTGAGAAGATTGGCCTAATGCCCACTGCCATATGTAACCCATCATTATAAGTGGGACAAAGGTAAAATTTTCTACTATAAGCACGTGAGTCACTTCATGGGTGACATTCAAGGGTGTTTATCCCTTAAGGACTCATCAAATATATAATATAAAAAATTAAGGATATCTTTTCATAGTTACACAATTAAAAATACTTCCTTTACATGTGCTGAACATGTGATACTTTATATATATATATATATATATATATATTCAGTTAAAATCCCCAAAATATGATATTATTTTGTAAATTAAAAACTAAAAAGAAAGCCAAATGGTATTCATCCATGTGGTGATTTGCAAAATGTGTTGTCGCTGTTTTTAACACTCCACACTTGATCCTTTCTGTACTCACCACCCATACACCTCCCACAGTCACTTACTATGCATAGCAAGGCTGCGAACAACCAGCATGATGGCTGTCCGCTAATACAAATAGTCAGTCAATACCAGTTTATCTTATTCAAAACACTACAAATGCATTTGGAAAATGAACAGATAAACAGATACTTTGGATTTCAACAGTATCATTGCCTCTGGTGTGAAGCATTAGCCATTAGTGGCAGAATAGACTTTTGAAAATTGATATATCTTATTTAACAAGAAAATCCATACATAATATCAAAAAATTGGAACCCAGTTTCAAGTGGAAATGTAAAAATACAAGACTGGATTATTTTATTCACAAGCCTCTATAAAAGTGTACCCAATATTAATATTAAAGTGCACTATCTCATTATTTTACATATAGGGCATGATCTGTCTGTAAAAATAAAAGAAAAACATAACAATTTGTTTCAGAGTTTTTTAATTGCATTTTGTAAGTGAAGGGTATACATTTGATTGTTTATAAGTAGAAAAAGAACTATTTCAACCAATCTTCTTAATTTGGAACCCAGAAAAACAGTATTTCTAAATAAAAAAAATCCATTTTATTGGTGTGTAATTCATATACCCAAAAAAATTACTCTTTAGAGTGTTAAAACAATAATTGCTTAGTAACACTTTTTCATGTTGCAGTGTCCTATAATATTAGTTTTAATTCTTTCATAGTATTTGATTGACTGTTTTGTGGTAGTTTGGTTATCTCTACTTTTGAGGATACTTAGGATACATCATGATTTTGATGTTATATACAATATTTAAACACATACACTAAGTCCATGACTTATGAATGTTTAAATTATGAGCTTTCACATGCATGAATTGACCTTGCATTAGGAATATTCGTGGATGCAATTCAGTTGCAGAAATTCACATGTCTGTTGGACATTGTCACAGTTGTGCTCTTTGTGCTTGCTGTACGGTGTGACGGTGTGCAGTAGTACAGAGGTGCTCAGTTAGAGCTCCGGGTGTATGGGGAAACCAAAGGGAGTCAGTGATGACATGGAGGGGACTGCTTGGAAGCTCAAAGCATTATTCATTATATATTTATGCCAAAGGTGTATAAGACTGAGTTTGTCAGACTTAGGAAATAATGAATCTGACTTATGAATATTCTTATGGAACTGAATTTGTTTGTAAGTTAGCAAATTACTGTATCTATATACCATTGTCTTTCATATCCATCTTTTAAGAATTAGATATTTTGTACATGCATAAAATTGTTGAAACAGAATAATTTTTGAAAATATAAATAAGTACAGGTTATTTCACAATATGTAGATGGGAGGTTCCTTGTGCTATGCAATAGTGCTTTAGAGCTTTGCTTTCATTAGGAAAAGCTTCATAATCAGCAAGATCTGGATGAACTGGATTTTTGTTTCACCTCACACAAGCTGGGTCATTGGCTGACCTTGAGCAAAGACCTAACTCGATTAGGTTTCAATTTTCATTTACAATTTCAACATAAATTCAGTTACGCAACATAATCACTCAAAAAAAATTTTGTATTTTTTCATAAAATAAAAAAGAAATTGCTTTATTGCATTCCATTTATAATCAGTGTATTACTGATACTTGAATATACATTTTCCAAAAACACAGCTATATTGCATGAAGCATATTCTTTATATGTCTAGAATTGAGAATTTCTTGGAATAAATTTGATGGTATTTTTATATTCTTCTTTGTTGGCCAATTCTTCAAATGATGGAAGTGAATTTTGTCAGTAAACCATTAGGAGTTCTAATTAAGAAATGAAAGAAAAATTTGAGATATGGCTTGACACCTTTACTGTGATTAAAATGGTAAGATTTCTAAAAGAGGAACAGAAAGTTGAAAGAAGATTATGAAAATGCAGTGGCATGGGATAAAAGGAAGATCAGTGTAGTAAGAAATACTTGCAAGAAAATCAAAAGCATTCTAGCTGTCTTAAAAAACCAGTGAAGACTGCAAGAAGCAAAATTGTCCAATAATTCAATGATATACAGATATATACTGAACAAGACAGCATTTTAACTTTTTAAAAACTTATAATAAAATGAGTTTTAATTTAATTGTTATAGACTCTCCTTAGTTTAGCATTAAAGCTACAGGGACTTAATTAACTGAACTGATAAATATCTGATCTATATTCATAAACAATTTATTAAAATAGTATCCTTGAAATTTTAGTAGCTAGAGTTGCGATCCGGGGAAGATGGCGACCAGGTGAGCAGCAAGGGAGCGAACCTCCTTAATAAACACCACCAGCTCGAGACAGACTTGGCGAGCGTGAATGCCGGGACCTCGGCTGGGAAGTTTAAACTGGGCGTATTTCTCTGAGATGCCGGGGGAGATGTGGTAGGGCGGACCAGGCTGCCGGGGCGAGATGTGGGAAAGCCCCA
>PVLD010013708.1:0-55019 GCA_004027595.1 Dinomys branickii | reverse complement strand
GGATGGTACAACTGTACTGTTGGTGTCTGATAGTTTGTTGGGAACAGTTAATGTTTAAAAGGTTTTTTTCCTACTATTTTGGCCAATTTTGCATGCTTGTATTTGGTAATGTGAGCAACTTATGTGACAACAAATCTTTGCAGTATAACGACCAGTGGTGAATTCCTACAGTCCTGCCTAGTGCCACTATGTATTGTCTCTAATGTTCTTTTAAATTATTATTTTCTTATTCTCTGTAATAATTGGATCAATCTTCTATTCTTACATCTGGTAATCTGAGCAACTTTGTTGAAGATAACAATACATAATATAACAAGCACTGTTAATTCATTTGGTGTGAAACCCTGTATCATTTCTAATGTCCTTCATTTGTGTTGTTTGTGTTCTGCTTTTGTTCTTTTTATTTTGTACTATTTTCTTCAAAATAAAAAAAATCCTGAGTAACTCTATATCAGCCTACAAAAACTTACCAACAAAGAAAAGCCCAGGCCCTGAAGGATTCATAGCTGAATTCTACAAGAAATTTAGAGATCTAATGTCAGTTTTTCTCAAAATCTGTAATGAAATTAATGGAGAAGAAATTTTCCCTTACTCATTCCTGGAGGCACCAAAACTGGAGAAAGACCCAACCCAAAAAAAAGCAACTATAGGCCAATCTCCCTAATGAACACAGATGAAAAAATTATCAATAAAATACTAACAAACAGAATGTAAATCAAGAAGATTATACATAAGGACCAAGAAGGATTCATCCCAGGAATGCAGCAATAGTTCAATATACACAAATCAATTAATATAGTACACCATACCAATACAGTCAAAGACAAAAGTCACATGATCATCTCAATAGATGCAGAAAAAGCTTTTGATAAAGTCCAACAGCCTTTCATGCTAAAATCCCTACAGAAAACTGGAATAGATGGTCTTTACATCACTCTGATAAAAGGCATTTATGACAAATCAACAGCCAACAGCATGCTAAATGAACAAAAACTGAAAGCTTTCACTCTAAAATCAGGAACAAGACAAGGATTCCACTGTCACCACTCCTATTCAGTATAGTTCTGGAAACATTAGCCAGAGCAATTAGACAAGAGAGAGAAATAAAAGGAATAATGATAGGAAAGGAAGAAGTGAAATTATCATTATTCCCAGATGATGATACTCTACACAGAAGATCCCAAAAATTCCACCGTTTAGAAATTTATTAACCAAATTCAGTAGCATAGCTTTATAAAAAGTCAATGCTCACAAATCAATAGCATTACTGTACACAAAACAAAAACTAACAGAGAGAAATTAGGGAAACCACACCCTTCAAAGTAGCCTCCAAGAGAAAAGGAGGCAAGCGATAGCTATGTATGTATGTATGTATGTATATACAGGAGGGCTAACAAGGATGCACTGTTGACTTATGTTACTTTATTGTAAGGAACAGTTAATGATTAGTTGTTTGGTCAATCTTGTATGTCTACATGTGTTTTCCTGAGCATACACTTTAAAGTTATCAATATGTAATATAACCATTGTCAATTTCCTGTCACCTTGTCTGTAATTCAGTTTTGATTGTACTGTTCTTGTGCTACTTTGTGTCATTTGTTAATGTTTTCATTCCTTTACTTTTAAAATTAAAATAAAAACAAAGTAGCCTCCAAGAGACGAAAGACTTAGGAATCTATCTGACAAAGGAAATAAAAAATTTTCAATATATTGAAAATTATAGCACTTTGAAAAAAGAGATCAAAGAGAGCTTCAGAAAATAGAAAGATATTAGAACCAACATTGTGAAAATGGTCATACTCCCTAAATTGTTGTACATATTCAATGAAAATCCTTTAAATAGCATTAAGATACCTCATAGATCTAGAGAAAGTATTCCTAAAATTCATCTTCAACCAGAAGATGCCTAGAATAGCAAAAGCAATCCTGGACAACAAAGGAAAGGCGGGAGACATCATAATCCCTAACTTGAAATTATACTACAAAACTACTGTAATAAAATAAACATGGCACTGGCAAAAAAATAGACCTGTGGATCAATGAAACAGATTAGCAGATCCAGACACAACTACAAAGACACTCAGCCACCTTATTTTTGACAAAGGGGCCAAATAAGTTCACTGGAAGATAGCCTCTTTAATAAACGGTGCTGGAAAAACTGGCTTTCAATATGCCAAAGATTAAAGCTAGACCCATGTCTATCACCATGCACTAAAGTCAAAATGGATCAAAGATCTAAATAGTAAAACAGAAACCCTAAATCTTCTGGAATAGTAAATAGGTAGAAATCAAGACATAGGGATTGGCAGAGAGTTTATGAATAAAAACCAAATTGCACAGGACATACTTCAAAGAATCAACAACTGGGATTTCATCTTATTGAAAAGTTTTTGCATATCAAAACAAATCACCAACAGGGTGAAAAGAAAACCCACAAATTGGGAAAAATATTTAGCTAACTCTTCCTCAGACAAAGGACTTCTATGTAGAATATATCAAGAATTTTTAAAAATCATATGAGATGAATAAACATGACTCAGATGCAGAAATACAAATGGCAAATGAATATTTGAAAAAATATTCAATTATTAGTCATTTGGGAAATACAAATTAAAACACTACTGAAATTCCATCTCACCCCAAATAAATGGCTATCATCAAGAAATCAACCAATAACAAATGCTGAAGGCGCTATGGGGATAAAGGAATCCTTCTCTACTGCTGGTGAGAGTATAGACTGGTACAACCAATTTGGAAATCAGTGTGGAGATTCCTTGCAAAATTAGGAGTATAGGTTCTACTTAACCCATCTATTCCCCTTTGGAGCATTTTTCCAGAAAAACTGAAAACATCATACCACAGTGATATATGTGCACCCATATGTATAGCAGCAAAATTTGGAAAAAACCCAAATGCCCATCAACTGAAGAATGGATAGAAAGGGTGGTATTTTTATGCAATGGGGTATTACTCAGGTATAAAGAAAAATAAAGGCTTTTATAGGTAAATGGATGCAACTAGAGACCAAGTGTATAAAACTGAAAGAGTAAATAAAATCCAAAGGTGCAATAGATATTGTGAAAGATAAAGAAACTGCTCAAACAGAAACAACAACTGGGATGAGGGAAAAGAAACAAAAATGAAGGGAAAAAATACACACACACACACACACACACACACACACACACACACAAACTGTATCATTAATTTCTATTGGTTTATTGAAAGGAACAGTTAATGCTTAATTTTTTTATCAATATTGCATGTCTCTATCTGGTAATGTGAACAACTACTTTGAAGATAACAATATGCAATATAACAACCATTGTTGACTTCCTATCATCTTGTTTTGAAATTCTGTATCATTTTTAACAATTTTTGTTCTCTTTAAAGAAAGAAAAGAGAAAGGGAATAGATTTCTTCCAAATGGGAAGGGTTTGAGAGACCAAGGGCTAGAAAGAGAAAGGGAAGAGGAAATGAGTACAATAAAGATGTACCAGGTATAAGAACCTAATACCCTCACTGAATATAAATATTATATGTCATAAAAATGAGATACAAACAATAATATCAATATAAGAACAAAAATGGGGAAAAGGAGGAGGTGAGAAGGAGATAAGAGGGCAGGAGATTAACAAAATAACCAGCTGCATTATATACATGTACCCCCTCCCCAAGATGACTGTAAACTGCACATATTGTAAATATGTACTAATAAAAAATGTATTCATAATGGGTATTACTGGTATCAGTACAACTAAAACACTGGCTTACTAGGAGTTTAGATTTAGCAATAGTTCAGTAAAACTGAAGTTGCAGAAAGTTATAATTAGTACAGTCTCATGCACAGAAAAACCTTGACTGATAAATAAAATAATGATATAACTTAAATATGAAAAAGAATACATACTAATTAAACTAATTCTTTAAAAGAAAAAAGAGAAGCTGACCTAAATGCCCATCAGCAGATGAAGGGATAAAGAAACTGTGGCCTATCTATACAGTGAAGTGCTACTATGTCTTAAGAAAATCCTGCAGCGTGATGGACTTCATACTAAGTGAAGCAGGCTAGATACAGAAGGACAAGAACTGCACAACACCGCTTTTATGAAGAATCTAAAATGTTCAAACTCAGAAGCAGAGTAGAATAGTGGTTACCAGGCACTAATAGGAGGGGATAAAGTGAAAGAATGGTTTATAGAGTACAAAGTTTTAGTAATGCAAGATTGATAAATTATGGAGATATTTTACAAAACATAGGGCTTATGCTTAACAATTACCGTTGGCTCCACACCTAAAACTTGCTAAGAAGATAGATCTTATGTTACATGTTCTTATGGAACAAATTTTTTCCTGACTAAAAACTACTAAAGAGGGTAGGACAAAATATTGGGTAGTGATGAATGTTAATGGCCTTAATTTTATTGATGACTCCCCAAGTATACAATCATCTTCAAGTTGTATATGTTAAATATGTACACCTTTTTGATATGCCAAACACACTTCAGTAAAGTGCTTTTAAAAAAGAATTTAAGGTCTGAGGCGGCAAAGAGTGAAAATGAAAAAATAAACACAAAAGAAGGCAGTGTAGAGTGATTGAAAATAGAAGGACATGGTCATCTTGAGCGTGCAAGGGGCTAAAAAAATTGATACTTCAAATACTCAGTTCAGTGGAATTTAAAGGAAAGTGAAATTCAATGGATCAGTGTTAACTGAGTTGTTGGTTTCAGAATGAGCAGGTCGTCTTCAGGACCCAAACTCAGCAAGTTTCCATTGTGCCAGACATCATACTGCATTTTCTTACCCAGTCATTAAACATACAGGGAAGGTGCACTGGTTTATTTCAAAATTGGCCAAAAAATAGACTGGATTTCAGTCTATTGTTAAGACTATGAATGGAGACCAGAATTTCTCTAAGAAAGTCACAGAAGATTAAAGGTCAGATGAAGGTATCAGGCCAGAAATAAAAAATCAAGCAAGTAGGAATGCTGATACTGATACTGTGGTACCCAGAGGCAAGAGCGGAAGTCAAGGCCAAGAGTGTGGAGCCGCAAACCAAACGCAAGCAGAGACAAGTCAGCTTGGGGTGGGGAGTGCTTATCCACAATACTTGCTAGTGTGTGAAGCTCCCTCATGGCTCAGAAGTGACAGAACACATAATGGGCACATTGATCCAAGATTTCACCAGTGATGTGGACAGCAATTGTCACAGACCACTGCTTAGCTCAAACAAAAGTCCAGTTAATAACATCCACCAGAGACAGTAAGTATGGATGGGGCTATGTACCGTGTGAATGGCTGGCTACTGAAGCAACTCTGCAGTCATCCTAAGGCTTGTCTTGGGAAGAGAGTGGTTCAGGAACACTGGATGATGGTCACTGTGATTGCCATTCATGATCTTTCTTTTCATCTGTATATGTGTAACCGAGGAAAACAGTAGTCATTACTATTAGTGAATAAGTCACATCAGAAATAAAACTATGCTCTGTTAGAGTGTGAAGGAAGGACAAAAATATACCATAATCTGTTTTATAATAGGTTTCCAATGTAACAGCAATGCTGTGACCAAGCATTGAGCATTACCAAAGTTTGGAGGCAAGAATCAGCTTTATTACACTATATTGCACCTGACTGGAATCGTTCCCATAAAAGCTGATCCCCCACACCTTGGGGATACAGGTTTTTATGGGGTTATGAAGTGGAAGAACGGGAGCAAAGCAGCTTCTTATCTGGGGCTTGATTTTTACAATGTGTCACATAGGTTTAGTCTTCTCTGAGAAACAGAAACTTAACTGAGTAAACAGAAACTGAAGTAAACTGGTGGGAATGAAGTCATCTTACTCCTCTGGGGCTTCCACTTTCTGTTATACCAGAGCATTACCAGAACCTATTCCACAAGCTAAGAGGAGGTGGATGAGAGATGCCTGATTAAGAAGAGAGACAAAGTACAGGGTTCCTGAAATAAGTCATCATAAATTAGAAAGGTTAGACCAGCCACCAGGATAGGATTTGAAAACTAGTCTTTGTGGGGAGAGTGAGTGATAGTTCAAGGCACCCACCATGCTGATCCATAGCTGAAGGAGCTAATCCATAGCTGAATATCCCAGGATAAGGGTAGCTATGTGTTACTGATAGAACAGCTCTATTAGCAGAAGTACAAGTGGCTTTGTTGTGGAATCCTGATTCAGAAAATTGCAATAGAAAAAGCAGACCTTTCCCTGCCAAATGGGGAGATATGATAGGTTCTATTATATACAAGATGTCATGAGCAGTATCAAAAGCTGGAAGCAAGTCAACACCACCAATGGGGTAGCCCAAGAGATAGGCTGGAGATATGGGTTTTCTGGGACGTGGAGTGAGGCAGAGTCCAGAAGCAGCAGGAGATCACAAGAATCTAGAACAACCAAAGCTGACATCAGTGGCGGTAGAATGGGCAGGTGACATATGGGCACTGAAAATTAAAGGGCTGACTGGACAGTGGTATTAGCAAAGCAGCAAGAGCCCAGGGGTTCTAACTAGGACAACGAGGGATGCAAATATCAGCTAAGAAGATGGAGGGACGAGGCCTGGACAGGCAAAGCCGAGGCCTGCAAGAAGTCTGATTCACAAAAGGCAAGGGAAGGGCTCTCAGAATCCTAGAGTAGGATGTGAATGAATGGCTCCTTCCCAGGGTAGCTCCCCTAGCCACTGCCTCCACCAGTTGCTGCCCCTGCTGTCCCTTAGCCTGCCCACCCCTACCTGGGTAGACCAAGCAGCTCTTTCACAATATCTGGGCAATTGCTCTTGCGATGAAAAGGAAAAACAAGTGGACACAGTAGGGTCCTAGCTCTTGAGATAGGCAAATATGAGTTGTTTTTGCAATCATAGGCCATTGTGCAATATCCTGGTCTCCGAACCCAGATCCCTAGACGTTTAGAAAACAGATGCTCGTGAAGCTGCTTAACTCACAGGGCTACAGAGAAGGTACAGATGCAGCCATGGAAGGAGAGTCTTCATGAGCTCTAAGGTGACAGGTAAGCATAATAAGACCAGTAACCACATATAGCAGTGGCAGCTGTCCAGTGGGCAGGTGGGGTAAGAGTGAGTCAATAAGGAAGAAATTGTTCGACTTCTTCAAGGGAGTTCTCAGGAAACGGATGGGTGGCTCAGGTTACAGGGAAGGCATAAATATCCAGTGCCTGCCAAGCCAAGATTCATTTGCCAGGAGCTCCTGAGACCCTAGAGGAAGCAACCTGTGAGTATCTCTATGCGTCATTCTATTTTCCCTTTATTCTGTGAATGTTGCCTGCTATTGGAATTTTTTATCTTACTCATGTTGAGGAAGCATAGGTTCCGGATTGACACTCTGGTGCAAGAGTCATAGGTCTGAGCGGTAGGGGTCAAGTGGGGTAAGAAGACCCTCTTCTGCCCTGCATTTAGCTTCTGTGGTTCACATTTGCTTCCTAAGTCAGGGTAGAGTGGATGAGTGTGTTGTGATACTCCTAAAAGCCCAGATGCCATTGTGTGGAAGTACTAGGTGTAAACACATTTTCAGTTTCTGTTTTAACACCTATTCTGTGCCTGATTTCTTCAGAAAGGAGGGTAGTGGAGGAGGATAAGATTAGGCATTATCAAATCTGTGTTCTACACTGATCCTGGTGCCAACCACCTGTGAACAATGATAAACCTACTTCTTGCATAGCCTCAAGTCTCTACTTTTAAAATATGCTCAGTGGATTAGGTCTCTGAATTTCTGATCCATATTCAGAAGAGTTGCTTTTTAAAATAAACTCTTTCTCTGAAAACAAAGGCATGGATGGCAATGTCTTCTGTGCAGTTTGAGTTTGTGGGCAGAAATGCCTATGATTTTTCTCAATCCTCAAAATCAAAGGGACCCAGAGCTGAGCCAGCTGTAGGCCAAGGGATAGTGGCCTTGCTCTGGCATGGGCCTGGCCTTCCATGCTCAAGACTAGGTCTGCCATAATGAGGGCAATGGCCTCTGAGCTTACCTGGGTATTTCTAGAGACCCTTGGAATACCCAAGGAAGTTGTGAATTCAAAATTGAAAAAGGTTAGCGAAAAATAAGTGACTCCCACAGCTCAGAGTAGCCAGCAGCTGGGGAAGGAGGCATTTCTCTGATCAGCAGCCCCTGTCTTCCACCACCCCAGTGAGCCTGCTGACCTGCTTTGTTTTTCTACAGGACCCTCTGGTCTCAGTGCCTCAATGGCTGCCACTGGCTCTTTCTAGTCTCATAATTTCAGTTTCTTTCTTTGAAAATTGGTGAGAATCTTACATGTTCTCAAGGCCCATGTGTCAATGGCTTTGTCCTCAGCCTGTGGTGTTATTGGGAAGTGGTGCAACCATCAACAGAGTTGGCCTAGTGGAAGGAAGTTGGATCTTTGAGGTCATGCCCCTGAAGGGGATATTGGAACCCCAGCCTCTCTTCTCTCTCTTTGCTTTGTGGATGCCATGAGATGAGCAGGCCTCCACTGCCATATGCTTTCCTATGACGCACTGTGTTACCACCGGCCTGGTAACCATGGACTGAAACCTCTGAAAACATGAATCTGAATAAACATTTCCTTCTTTCAGAGAGCTTATCTGTGGTGCTTCTCATAGTGATGGAAGTCTAACAGGATGTGAGGTGTAGGGTTGATCCAGCTCTTCACCATCCTGCCCTGGTGTCATTTGGATAGTTTGTCTTTCTTAACCCCCAAACCAACCTTCCATGTGACCCCACCCACCTAACATGTCTCTTCTCCCATGAACCCCTCCTCTATTCCCTCTCACATGGTCTGGACAGATCTCTAGGTGTCTCTGGCCCCTCCAGCTGCCAATTTAGTATCTCTGAAACTTTTCACCTGAGTTCACTCCATCACTTTCTCTGTGGAGTCAGTGCCTGGTCCAGGAATGATACATTTCTTGGGATACAAGCAGCCACACTCCTGACTTGCACTGGGGACAGACATTATGAAGCAGTCAGGACTCAGGCTTATTTTTAGACGAGCTTGTAGACTCCAGTGCTAACCTACTCATGGCTGCAAGGAAGAGGAAACAGATTAGCCTGGTCTTAGCTGAGCCAACTACCTCAATGGCACAAGCAGGGAGAAGGAGGCCCAGAAAGGGAAAGCATGCTGCCCAGAGGTGCTAAGTGAATCCCTTCTGATGTGATAGGTGGCCTTAGTGAGAACACTACACCGCAGCCACAGATGCCATGGGCTTGTAAAGACATCTTGGCGCTCCTGTGCCCAGGCACTCACATCACACATCACAGTTCAAGTAGGGGAACTCATTCTTCAAGGCCAGACCATGTACCCATCTCCCTCAATTCCCTTGGACTCTTGCTCCTCTGAGTCCCACAGCAGGAAGAAGGAGGTAGAGAGGGAGACTTCTGATGAAAACAAGCTAGGTCAAGTCCCACCCTAAGTCCTAGAACCAACAGTATGACCTTTCTCTTTCTGCCATCTCCCTAGGCCATGCTGCTTCCCCTTCTTTCCATGCTGTTTCTGCTCACACAGCCCCAGGGGCACATGGGAGCTGGAATGAAGAGCTACCAGCCTAGAACATTGGCCAATGCCTGCACTCTGGTCATATGCAGCCCTGCAGAGAATGGCTTGCCTGGCCGTGATGGCCGGGATGGGAGAGAGGGCCCCCGCGGCGAGAAGGGCTATCCAGGTAAAGTGGGGACCAGGGACTTATTTAGTGGGGGCGGGGCCTTGGATGATAAGCAACCTGCATCTGGGTATTCTGTGATGGAAGACTTGGTGATAGGCTTCTTTTCCTCTGAGGGAGTGGGTTTCTTTCCAATGTTCTTTCCACCAAAAACACTCCTCTACCAGCTGGCAAATGTACAAGATAGGATAAAACACATGGTGAATGTCTAAAAGAATGGTTTTAATTTACCACAGTTAAAGTCACACTGCGATTAATCTTCCACAGAATACTTCCCCCTACTTCAGCACACTTACCACCGCTCTTGTTTCTTTCCAAAGCAGTTTTGGAAGACCGTTTTTGTGAATGTCTTTAGTTGTGCTACCATGGCGGCCTTGATGTCCTAAATCTATTCAAAACATTTCTTTCTCCTGGTCATTTTGACTGCGGGGAAGCACCCGAAGTTGCATGGTGCCAGCGCTGGTGAATACGGTGGATGATTGCTCCTCTGTTGGACAGTACTCAGCAACAACAGTCTCTATTTTTTGATCACTCTTGGTAAGGACATTCACAAAATAGGACTTTGGGGCAAGAACAATGAAATAAATGTGTCTGAGGTGAGGAGACATTTTGAGGGTGATTAATGGCAAGGTGTCTTTTACTGTGATAAATTTTTAATTTAAACATTAACGTATATTTTGATGACCTCTAATACATCCATCCCAATGTGCTTCTCCCCAATCACCCAACCAGCCGGACTCCGCCACTGGGGCCCCTGGGTTGCCCTGACCCCAAGAAAGGATGAGTAGCGAGTGAATTACTACATTGGGCGGCCCTTTGGGGCCCTGTAGCTCAATGACAGAGTGCCTGCCTGTCATATGCTAGGCCCTGAGTTTCATCCTGAGTACTGCTGAAGCAAAAATCCTAAACTAACTGCAGCCATTTTGTTAAATAAAGCTGTAGTCATCTTTCCTCTGCCACTGAACTCGGCTAAATCATACAATTTGTCATCAAACTGAAATTTTTGTGAATGTGCTAAAAATAACTTTACTACATACAACTATGCTTACTGTACATTCCACCATAACCTGCAGTGAGAGCCTATCTCATTTTTTATAACTTCTGTATACCACACTATAAATAAGACAAGCTCTCTGTAATCAACACCTCAGACTTTGGACATTAGTCTTCTGGGGTCTGCTCACATCAATAAAATTTCCTTTCTTCTCCAGATCTCTTGCCTCCTGTTGATTCAGTTTTTCCTGCAACACTGCAAAACAGACAAAAAACAATAAGGGAATTGTCCCTGGAAATACTATGCTCACCCTGGGAGAGGATCCAGGTCTGACTGGTTTTATAGGAAAATTCAATGAACCAAGGGACCATGTGGCCATGGTTCAATGAAATCAAATAGTCTTTATCTTTTTGGAGCTTTCATTTTGGGTGGGGATGAAGGAAACTAGTGACACTTAAGAAAGAAAGAAAGAAAGAATAAGGCTTTGTGGGGCAAGAAAAAGGTATTTGTTTTTCCTGTATGGATCAAAAGAGCTCTCAATGTGAATGACCAGGACTTGGAGATGGCTGCCCAGGATGAACTCAGAAGGATAGGACTGAATCAGTCAGCCCTGTCTGAGATTCCCAGTTCTCTCTGGCTCCCAGAGAGGGTGGTGAATTGAATCTTGGGTGGTGGGGAGGTTTGAGCTTGCTACAAGGAGTATGGGAGAGACCTCCACTTGCTGCGCAGGTACCTTATCCCACTTATTCAAATCCTGGCTTTGGGTTGCTTCCTGGACAGAGGAGAGTATACAGTTGGATAGGGAGTATGGCTCCACTCTGACTGTCCCTTCCAGTCATGCTAATCGCTTGGCATTATGTGTCTGAGAACATCCTTGGGAGCTTGGAGATTCCCTCAAATTCCTTAGAATTCTGAACCAAGTAGATCTATGTCACCCAAAAGTCTGTATTTGTAACAAATTCCTCTATAGATTTTGAAGCTGGTGGGCCCCAGAAATTGTGGACTAGGGCACAAGAAGAGAGGTTCTTGAGCAGGGACGGAGGGTGGAGCTGGGTCCCTCAGGGAGGTCAGAGACACATCCTGGAGAACAAGCAAGGTCCAGACCCCGCTTGGCAGGAGCGACTCCCTTGTCCCTCAGCAGCCATCATTTCTGCCCGGAGAGATGCACTGAGAGTCCCTCTAAGATTGCTCATTTCCCTCAGACAAACTCACACCTGACAACATCCCACCAGGCATCCAAGACCACTCTCAACCCCTGCTTGCTTCTCTGCTCTCAACAAGCCCCACACTCACTTGACTCAGCCATGCTCGTCCTTAAACACAAATAATCCCTCTCTCCTGGGTCCTGTCATTTTCTCTCCTCAAAGATATTCCTTCCACTGGGAAGGAACTCTGTCCACCTTTCGTTGTCCACTTTTGTTGGACACTTTGTTTCACTAGTGCCTTTAAGAGAGTGATCAAACCTGGTGAATACTGCTGCTAAATGCCTTCCAACAGAACAGTCTTATAAAAACCAACCAAACCAAAAAAAAAATAAAAACATTATGGTGTGTCCTCATCCACCTTGTTCACCAGATTTGGCACCATGTAACTTCTGATTCTTCCTCAAAGCCAAAATGACCACCTTCCAAATGAAGGTTTCCCCAACTGTCCTACTTACAACAGATACCACTATATCCAATACTCCCTTTGTGTTATTTGATCTCTGTGGCACTTACTATAACCCAACATGCCATGTGTCATACCTTTTAATTTTTTATTGTTTTTTGTCTGTTTTGGTCACAGCCACACCAATGTTTAGGACAGTGTCTAGTATATGGTAGAAGCTCAATAAATATTTGAGGAATGGGTCAATGAATAAATGATTGAAGGGAAGAAGAATTTCAAGACTGACCAAAGTGCCAGACCATAAGTTTCATCTCAGGTGGCACTAGGGTACAGGGCTAAGTCACTGGGGAATCCTAGAATGAGAAATTAATGTTTTAGGCAGTGTATTAACCAGTTTTCATGTTGATGGAACATAATACCCAACATCTATTGAAAGACAGAAAGGTTTAGTTTGACTCTTGATTTTAAGGGATTCAGAACATGGTCGGCTGGCTCCAAGGCAGAAACATCATGGTGAAGTGGTGTGGTGGAATGAAATGCTAAATTAATGGCAGTCTGGAAGCAGAGCAGGAGAACAGTGCCAGAGAGGAGGAAGCAGAAATAGTACCTGAGGCCATGCCGCGATGACCCACCTCCACACATCCAGGAGTGTGCTTTACTAATTTGTTAAGCATTTCTTAATCAGAATTAATAGTCACAGGACACTAATGTGCTGCTGTTGAGGTGGGAGACCTTCCTCCACCCGGGAACTCTCATGGCCACCAGAGTCCATGCACCAGGGACTGATGGCCTCTAGCCCTCCCTTCTGCAGAGTGGCTGTTTTCCTGCATCCCACTGTGTTGCTCTCAGCCTGGCCATGGTGGAACCCTATAGAGGCTGAGCCTGAGCTCAGCCATCTCTGCCCTCAGCCCTGTGCACAGCTGGATGTCAGGCATGGATCTCTCACCCTCTGCTTCCTCCTATGAGGGACTGCAACCAGCACCAGGGCACAGTGCCCAGCACAGAATCTCCCATCTACCCAGCTAACACAGTCATTCACATCCCAACCAAATTCTTGCTTGTCCTCTCCTGCCACAGGGATGTAGTTTCCAAGTCTGGAAGACTCCATCTTCTCTCCAAAATGATTTAGGGAGGACTACTCCGAGGATGTGCATGTATGTGGGAGAGTATATTATGAATCTTTTACAGACCAAGGCTGGAGCCTAATAGTCAAATCCAGCCAAGTGCTAATCATAAAGTAAGTGTGCATAGATGGTGTCTTGGTGACTTTTCTCTCGTTGCTGAGACAAAATACCCAATGCCCAAAATGAAGAAAGGAAAGGTCCATTTAGCTCACAGTTTGTGGAGGCTTCAGTCCATACTTGGCTGGTTCTGAGGCAGAGTGGCACATGGCAGAGGGCAAACATTCATGGCAGCAGAGCATAGCAAAACAACAAGAACAAAAGGGAGGAATGGCGGCAAGCAGCCTCTTTCCCTCCTTTACATTATAAACTGCCTACCCTCCTCTTCCACAAGCTCAGGATGTATACAAAATAAGCACCCTGGCTTCCTGCTGAGTCATTCAACCAAACCTCTAGACTCCCCAAGTTAATACAATGTATCAACCATAACAGATGGAGTTTTCAGTTTTGATTAATACATATTAATTATATATTAATGGGATTCAGTGTGACATTTCCAGACCTGCATAGTGTGCACTACAGAGTGGATCAAATCCAACTTCTCTTCACCCCACACACACCCTTCCTAATCTTTAATAATCTCTATTCTACATTTAGGTCAACATTTATTAACTCCCGCATATGAGAAAGAACATGGTATTTATCTTTCTGTATCTGTTCTATTTTGCCTAACGTATTATGCTCTAATCCCATCTGTTTAGCTGCAGAACAGGCTGAATCGTACTTATCATGTATATATACCACATTTTCTTTACCCATTTTTGAGTTGAGAGGCACTAGACTGATTCTACATCTTAGCTTCCATGAACAGTATATATGGAGTGCAGTACCTATGGAGGTGCATGTATATCTTTGCTATGCCAACTTCATTTCTTTGATGCTATACACCCAGAAATGGGTTAGCTGGATTCTATGGTAAATCTATTTTCAGTTTTTTTGAAGACTATCTATATGGTTCTGCATAATGGCTGTACTAATTTACATTTCTACCAATGGTGAAAAAGAGTTCTTTTTTCTCCACATCCTCAATAATACTTGTTATTTTTGTTTTGTTTTGATAAAATTAGAAGAGATATAATCTCATTGAGGTTTTGATTTTTTTACCTGATGACTAATGATATAGAGCACTTTTTTCGTATTTGTTGACTATTTGTATGTCTTTAGAGAAGGGTTTATTCAGACTATTTGCCTATTTTTAAATTGGACTCCTTGTTTTCTTGTTCTTAAGCGTTTTGAATCCCATGCAGATTCTGGATACTAGCCCCCTTGGCAAATGGATCGCTGGCGGGTATATTCTGTCGTTCTGTAGGTTTTCTCTTCGCTCTGCTAATGGTTTCCTTTACTATGCAGGTTTTTCATTTTCTGTCATTCCATTTGTCAAGTTTTACTTCTGTTTTCTGTGCTAAAGATTCTTCATGAACAAATAAATGTTCAAATGGGCAAATGCCTGAATAAGCATCTGTTTGGTTCCATTTCTGGTATAACTATTGATTCTCCATATGTTTATATAAATACATATATAAAGCAAGAACCCCATCGACACAGGCAAATGTTGACAAACTGCACTCTTGTCAGGGGAAGGAACACATCTCTGGAAAGGCTCTTTCCTTAAAATAAGAATGCAGACATCTGTTTCCTAGCTCACCACTGGACCAGGGTGTGTGCCTATGGAAGTCTGTATCTTCAGCACACTGAAGGAAAACCAGGGCTTGACCCTGAAGGCATCTAGCTCCCTCCTGAACCAACTTTATGTCCATTTCTTTTTCTGCTACAGGCCTCCCAGGAGCTGCAGGGCCAGCAGGGATGCCAGGACAGGCTGGCCCAGCAGGGCCCAAAGGGGACAATGGCTCTGCTGGAGAGCCTGGACCAAAGGGCGACTCTGGACCAAGTGGTAAGCAATAGAACATGGACTTCAGATGTCTCCAAGTGGTGCTTCTGCCAGTAGGCTAAGCTGGTAGCCACGCACAGGGGCCATCCTAGGAAGAAAGAAGATAGCTGTTCTGAAGGCATCACTAGATTATCTCAGGACAGATTGGGCCCGCCATGGATGCCTCTTTGACCTCCACTATTACTCTCATTCCAGGTGTCCCACTGCCAAGAGGGCTCAGTGTCACTGACTAAGCTGGTCTTTTTCCCCAGGACCTCCAGGACTTCCGGGTGTGCCTGGTCCTGCAGGAAAAGATGGTCTCCCCGGAAAGCAGGGAAACATAGGCCCTCAAGGCAAACCAGGCCCCAAAGGAGAGGCTGGGCCCAAAGGTAGGTGAGCGGGTTGTGGCTGATCTTGGAAGAAGAAAGGAGGAAGGAATGACAGTGCAATCTATGGTATGACATGAGGCGTGCTCAGAATGTCAGGAGCCCAGATCATCAGTAACGAGAAGGCTTTTGCACACACTCTTTCCCACATCCTTGCTGGTAGCACTATCTTAATCTTACCCTCCACAGAGGAACTCCAAGCAGTAAGGAGCATTGGCCAGGTTCCCTCTCTGAGTCTGGAGTGTGGGTTAAAAGCTCTACTATAGGGAAGATGACGTGTGCTAAAAACACCTCTAGCATCATTCATCCCTACTCACTTTTTTCTCAGGAGAAGCAGGTGCCCCTGGCATGCAGGGCTCTGCAGGAGCAAGAGGCCCCACAGGCGCTAAAGGGGAAAAAGGTGCCCCTGGTGAACTCGGAGCCCCTGGAAGTGCTGGGGCAGCAGGTGAGTGATGGGGGAGTCTGGGGCTGGATCCAGCATGTCAAGCCCACTCGGATCCCTCCACCCCCCCATGTAAGGACAGAACCGACATTGCTAGTTCACTTGGGCCTCATTCGTTTTTCTTGTTACTAGTACACAACACCAACACCCACAACTCTAAGGGGGAATGGTTTGTTTTGACTTACAGTTTGTAGAAGCTTCAGTCCATAATTGGCTGGCTCCAAGGCAGGGTGTCATGGCAGAGGGGTCATGGAAGAGGAGAAGATGCTTATGGCATGGCATCCAGAAAACAGGGAATGAAGGGAGGAGCAGGAGCTGTAGGGAAATAAACCCTTCCAGGCCATGCCCTGAGTAACCCACCTCTTCTAACCAGACCTCACCTCCTCACAGCATGACAGCTGTAAGCCCCATAATGCAATGACTTCCAGAAGCCCCACCGTGAGTTCATAAGGCTCTCCAGGGCATCGAGATATAAACCCTAAGAGTCTGTATCCAAGGAGGATGCAGCTCTGGGCTCTAGAAATCATCTGTTGGGAGAGGGCAGTGCTAGTCTGTGTCCATGGAAGTCAGTTGCTAGTGACAGGGACAGCTGTGCACGGAGGAGGTGGGCTGCTGTGTTCTGGGGCTCTGTGTGTGGGGAGGATGGACTGCTGGGTAATGAGGAAGGGTGGTGGACACAGGAGGTAAAAATGCTGCAAAATACTTGCTCACTCACCCTGTTCTTGGATCCCAGGGCCTGCTGGAGCTGTGGGTCCACAGGGACCTCTGGGTGCCAGGGGACCCCCAGGACTGAAGGGCGACAGAGGTGCTCCTGGAGACAAAGGAGCCAAGGGTGAAAGTGGGCTTTCAGGTAAGGTGGTCGCTCCTGGCTCTGGGAACTGCACTTGGAAATGGCATGAGGAGAGGGGCCCTTTTTGGTTCAAGACTCCGTTCCTCTGGGACGGGTGCTAGGGAAAGCCTGGAGGGCTACACGGCAAAATCAGGCTTTGGTCTCTGCTATCAGTGCAGGCAGGAAGGCAAACCCAGGCAGTTTCTTCAACTGACCTGAAAAATACCCAGTGAGCCAATAGATAGGAAGTATACGGGGAATGTATATTCTTACCCAACACACATGGAGGGAGAGGTCATTATTATACTTCTGAAATCAGTGAGCCTCAGGGCCCAGTTTGTCCATAGCAGAACCCCTGGGTTAACAGATGTGGCCTTGCTGGGGGTCAGCCCAGCTCCCCACCTCTACCCCCACTATACACCTGCAACTGGACACTGTGCCCTGAGGCCCAGCCTCTGGGCAATTCTTGGACTGTGCTGGACAAGCCTTCACCCAGTGTTTTCCTTCTCTTCAGACATTGCTACTCTGAAGCAACAGGTGGCAGCCTTGCAGGGTCAGTTACAGAACCTCCAGGAAGCCTTCTCTCGCTACAAGAAAGGTGAGCTCCTGGAAACAAGAATCACCCTGGCCTCAGGATCAGACCCCTAACTGGTCTGGGCTTGGGGTGAGGTTGAGCTGGGGTGAGAGGTTTGGCTGAGCCTGGGGGTAAGCCTCACCCTGGACCATGGAGGGGAGGGGAGTGAACAGGGACACACCTTCAGCTGGAGCTGGGAGTGGGGATGAAGCAGAGGCTGGGCTGGAGCAGGGAGGCTTCATGCTCCAGGAGCTAGAAGTAGATCATCAGACAGATAAGCAGGTGTGGCCCCGTCAGCAGCTGACCAGGCTGGTAGAAACACTGCCAAAGCTACCAAGCTTCTGAGCACTCTCCAGCCTCACGCCACCCACGCCCAAAGGTGCCCGCCCTGTGCTACACAAAAGGACACCCAGGACAGTTGCGTATTGCACTCCTAGGGCCCAGAGGTAGGGGGCCAGAGGTGACACTGAAGCCCAAGGAAGCACCAAATCCAAGTGCTGCTCTAGGGGACAAGGCAGGTGGGCCTGGCCTTAGTGTGTGGCCAGTGAGCATCTCCCTTCTAGGTGCTTCTGAGCCAAGTGGGGACGGTGCTGGCCCTGGGCTCCAGCTAGGCTGGCTCTACCTGCCACTCCAAGGCATGTGGAGCAGAGATCTGCCCTCACTGTGCAATCTGGGTATCCAAGGCAGCCAGGATCACACCCTCGGTTCTCCGTGACTTTGGGAATCCACCCCAGTTCCCAGCTGCCTCTCCTCCTCTTATGCCCTTCTTGACATCAGTTTTGACCCCTGTCCTTCTGAAGCAGAAAAAGACGTTTTCTGACCAAGTAAAGCATGAAGGGGTTGTTTGGGTAAGGCGGGAGTGGCTTCCAGATGCCCGAACTCGGAGACTAGTTTCAGTCATTTGGCATCTCCTTCCCTCCACAAGCATATCCACAGATGCTTTCATCGCATAGGCTCACTGATGCAAACACAGAAACGTGCACAAGTGTGCCTGCCACGCATATGTGCGCTTAAATGTCATCATTTGCTCCACATCCTTCTGCATACATGGGCCCGAATGTACATATAGACACGCCTCCATGGGTGCACACATCCAGAGGGACTTTAAACGCTTTTTGCTGAGTGTTCCATCCCTGGAATGCTAAGCATGTGAGTTATTTATATCCTATTGCTGAAGGTCATTGCTAAGGTCTGATTTTTCAAATTCAAAAAAGTGTCCAGCTTAAGGATTCCCACGTGCCTTTGGATGACTGTATGGGCACATTCGTGTGGCTTATGCATACCTGCCTAAGACCTGGAGCATAAACTCAGTAAAGATGCACAAATCTTGCACTGACCTTGCTCAGGACTCTCTGGGTTTTCTCCTGAGCCCACAGAGAATCTTCTCCTGTGTCTTTATTAAAGATGCTCAGAAATAGACAGTGAATTGGGGTGCAGCCTGGACCCTGCCAACCCAAGTCAAGGAACACAGCCCTCTCTGAAGCCTTGACAGCTTAGTATCCTGTGCAGATTTCCACGCATAGACCCAGAACCACAGGGATGGGGACAGATTGGCATAACAAGTTGCTTGGCATGTTACGCAGATGACGCTTTTGTGAAGTGATCCCTCACTTTAGCGAGATAAGGACCTGTAAACTCTGGAAGGTAAGTGACTTTGCTGTGCCCACCCAGACAGCCATAACCAGGATGAGTCTTAATGCCTGATCTTCTGATTCCATTTACGACTCTCTCCAGCACGCTGTACTCTCCCACACAGATATACCTCCAGACACCCTCATTCTGACCCCCAGCACCTCCAGGGCAGACTGACTGGCAGGAGCAGACACACACACACACACACACACACACACACACACACACACACACATACCCCAAGAGGTTGACCTGACTAGACCTGAGCAGAAACTGACACACAACAACCACAGAAGTCTTCCCTCTCCTCTCCTGGGCTCTCTCCCCATCAGCCAACACAGATCCTCTGACAGTCCAGCACTATAGCAACCGAGGTGACAAAGGAGGCCCTGCACTGCGTTTTTGGTATTCTCAGAAATGGGTGCAGAGTGGGAACCATTTTGCTGGGAAAAACTGTTCAATTCAATTCTGCATAGCAACAAAAAAGTCAATTCCAGCATACAAAGCGGGCTGACACAAAAAGAGCATGTCTGAGCTTTGCGGTCAGACTGGACAAGGTGTCCTGCTTAACTGTGCATTTGATACCTTCACGGCTTTGGGCCTCTTACTTAATTTCTCTGCCTTTTCATGCTCTGCTCTGTGGACAGGGGAGCAAGGCACCTCTCCCAGGGAGCACCATGGTGTTGCGGCTGCTCTGAATCCATATCTTGTTTACATCCTTTCTGGTGTCCTGACGTCCTGCCGCAGAAGGCTAGAAACACAGCACAGAGATCTCAGACCTCTGAGCTCTGACCAGCCTTAACCTGACTCTCTTTCTTCCAGCCATGATATTCCCCAATGGCCGAAGTGTTGGGGACAAGATCTTCAAGACAATGGGCTCTGAAAAAAATTTTGAAAAGACACAGGAAGTGTGCAGTCAGGCCGGCGGACAGATAGCCTCCCCGCGCTCTGCGGCAGAGAATGCTGCTTTGCAGGACCTGATCACAGCTCAGAACAAGGCTGCCTTCCTGAGCATGACAGACAGCAAGAAGGAGGGCACGTTTGTCTACCCCTCAGGGGGGTCCCTGGTCTACTCCAACTGGGCCCCTGGGGAGCCCAACAACAATGGCGGGGCAGAGAACTGCGTGGAGATATTCACCAACGGCAAGTGGAATGACAAAGCCTGCGGAGAGAACCGCCTCGTGGTCTGCGAGTTCTGAGCCCCTCCATTTGGGGTGCCAACATCCCAAGAGAAAGGTGATCTATGCCAGCCCAAAGCAGCCAGAAGGGGTAGTGCAGATAGATGCCTCTCAGAGGAAAAATGCAAGACGCCTTCCCACAGTGAAGCCCAGCAGAGAGGGGGTCACTTGTTCTCCCAGTTGCAAGTAATAAAAGTCAGTTTCCTCTACCCCATCACAAAATCCAATGACTCCTTTCCAGCCGTCCTCCTTCACCAGCTCTCAGCTGCATCGGGCTCAGCTGGCCTCTCCCTCCCCTCCCAAACTCTCCCTCCTCTCGGCTTTCAGGGGCACCACAGCTGCCTGCCTTGATTCTCATCCTCTGGCTGCTCCTTACCTGTCCCCTCTCACTGTCATTGTTCTCCTTGCCTGCGGGATGGGGGAGCGCCGAGGCTCAGCTCTGGGCTCTCTTCTGCCCTTCTGCTCACTACAGGATGAGTGCATCTGGCCCCTCCCCCAACACCACATGCCGTCTACGAGCTCACAGCTCTCGGATGTAGATCCACGTTCAGTACCTCTCTAAATCCCAAACTTCTCCCCTTGTAAGCTGGAGCCCCAGAGCTGAAGGCATCTGTGGCTGCTTCTCCCTAAGCACAGGAAGCTGCCCGCAGTGCTCCTCCTCACCCCTCGCTGCTCAGCAGCATCTCTGCAGCCCTGTCAATGGGACAGGCATGTCAGCTCACAGTAGTAAAGCCCCTCAGGTAACTTAGGAGCAGAGAGCGTCTGGCCAGGTTCAAGTCACCTTAGTCCTTCTTTGGCCTGACAGTTTCAGGAAACTTCTTTCCCACTCTGCCTCATTGATAATCTAGCTTAACCATCCTCCTCTTTTTCCAAATATTAAAACCAACACACAGAGAGGGGACGGGACTTGTCCAAGGACACAGTGAATGGCAGACTTAAAACTGGGTCATGGAAAGGCCTTTCAGACCCTAAATCTTGTGCTTTGGGCCAGTAAATACATTGATCAAAGACTCATGAATATTTGATTCATTTTATTGATACAGCATTGCAAAAAATTACTTAAATGATATCTGCTTTGAAGGTTAGGAATGGCACCTAGGTAAACCACAGGCCTGCAAAAGGGACTCAAGTACCTCCTCCCAAGTTGAGAAACCACTCTCTCCTTTGTTCACCGAGACCAAGGGGATTGCTCTTTCCAGAGGAGGGCTCCAAACCCCTCTTCCCAGAAGTCCTGAAGCCATGTAGAATGTCCAGAAACAAAAGCCACACTTCCAGGCCACATGCAATGCAGGATCTCTGCTAAGATCTTTCTCCTTTTACTGGAAAAGTCCCCAGTTCCTGGCACTTTCTGAAATACAGATCTGTTGTGCAATAATGGGCAAACAATTCCCAGGTATAGAGGCCACACTTGGGAACACTCAGGAAGCCTCTTTTTGTTGCAAGTAAGAGGAACCAACTGGTTGTATTTTAAGCCAAAGGTAAAGCATTTCTCTATAGATAGATGGTCCTGAATCAGCTCAAAAAAAAAAAAAATGAATGAGCTCATAAAGGACTAGGGGAGCATAAGCAAAATCATGCCATCTCTCCAGCTTCTAGGTCCTTCTGTGATTCTTTTCCTCCTTTGCACACTGGCTTCTTCTGCTCCCTGCATCTCTACTGCCCAGGGAAGGCAAGGCAACATCAGATACTGCACAGAAATGAGGATCTCTCGCTTGCTGTCAATTTGAAACTCCTGCAGAAATGAATCTTCTGGGTCAGGGTTCAGCCCTGGTCCAATCACCTGAGCTTTGACACATGGTACCCCACAGCACAGTACGGCCACTGAGACCTGCTGGAAGTCATGGTGGTCTTGGGTGAACCTCTCCAAAGACTACTACCCACCCACCCTAAGCTTATGCCAAGTCTGTTTCTTTTGAAGGGGAAGAATAGTCAAATAGTGTGAAGAAGAAAATAATCTCCCACAGTGTTGAAGGCCTGGGATACTGAGACCCCAACCCCTTAAAAAGAACCTCCAAATGCACCAGCATCATGTCCCATGCTGGCAAGAGGGGCGTTTGGGCTTTGCAGACATAGTCTGATTAAAGAGAGGACTGAAGCAAATATTGCAGAAGTTCAAGTCCTAACGTGAGCCTTTGAGCACAGAGGCTCTCCTGTACTCCATACATGGGTAAAGTTCAATCAGCATCTGAAGTAGTATCCACCCCTCCAACACATCAGGGCCCACTCTGACTCTCATGCTGTCTGGGGGTCGGGGTATGAGACCTGCAGAGTACCAGATGACACTGTGGGAGTGGTTGGCTTCCTTCAGTATCTGGAAGAGGAATCTTCAAACATTGCCGTGGGAGTCCCCTGTTTGGTTTAATAGTATCTTCTCAAGTTCCCACCTGCCAGTGAGGGGCCCTCTGATGTTTGCTTTTCTACTAGGATCCTATTTTTCTTTTGAATTGCCTTGATGTATAGCACTGACAACTGCATTGCTTAAGTTCAGGGAATCATCAACCACTCTTACCTTCCAGAAGAATTAAACTTAATTCAAGTTTAATGATGTATTTGACCTTCCAAGTTAACTATATTGGATGTACTAGAGCAAAGAAACTACATATCAGAGGAAATAAACTGTTCATTTAGATGTCAAATATTTATCTAGGTACTGGATACAAAGATAGAAGTGGCTGGTCATGCTCCTGCAGATCCTACAGCCCTGCATGCCCCTGACTAAACAGAGAAGTAAACCGTAGGATTTTCTCCCAGCAGTGGACAACAGAGCTGCTGTACATGCACATGTAGAATGAATAGATGGATTCTAGGAGCTTTTAACCAGGAACATAGAGGATAAACATCTGCTTGTACAATCACCAAGCTGCTTAGAGAGCAAGACACACCAGATTACCATCTACTGTAGTTATCTGTGACTATCAGGCCTCTGTAAGGAGACAGGCATGGACCTGCAGCGTGTTTCACTTCTGAGTGGTCAGATAAGGGCCAGTGCTTATTTCTGTGATGCCTTCTTCTCCAAGGCACAGTGCCTGCAGGAGGATTGGTGGCCATTAAGTGGTTGTGCAATCAAATATACGGTACCCAGAGCAATCACATGGACAGCAACTGCCCTCAGGCTAGATTCCCATGGATGTGCATTAGGATCAGGGGGTCTTGACCTGACACATTTCAAATACTAATATTTTTTACCTTCACTTACTGAAAGAGTCTCTAGGTGCTCTCTGATGCTAATTGAGTCACCTTTGTGTCACAGAGAGGAGAGAGGAATTTACAAGGACCTGCCTAAACAAAATGTCCCTACCCATATGCAGTTAGTAAGTAGAGTAAACGGAGGAGTGGAAACTGAAAGGGCAATGTGAATGGCATCCTTAATTCTTGCTTGAGTGTGGGGCTGACCAGCACAAAGTGTTTTCAAGATGTCACCAGGCCCTTTGATCTGAAGTGGAACACAGTGACCTCCCTGTCGGTCTTTCTGCATATTTATTTTTTAATCCTGTTAACACTTCATTTCAGGTGTAAGTGGTGGAGCCAGGTGGGGCCAGGCCAGGGCTGAACGGCTCCATGGTAACCTCAGCACAAACACATTCTGGGACCCAAGGGAAGGGTCAAAGCTGAAAAGAGAGGAGATGAGTAGGGGGATTTGAGCAAGCCTGGGATGTTTAGTCCCAGCTAAAGAGAGAGCCTGAGAAAGCAGAGGGGGTGAGAAGGTGTAAATCTCCAAAGAATGTAGAAACTTAGTGCACTTCTATGTTCACAAGAAAAAGGGGAGCAGTGATGATTGTGTGACGACTTCATGAAACAATCGTAAAGCTCTCAGGAAAGACTGAATCACGAAAGAGTCAGGGAAATTGCTTAAAATAACATATATAGAATAGACGTGGCCCATCTCGTGTTAAAAGGTTTCATAAAACTAGCATGACTGAAATAGTATATTAATGATATATGAATACTCAGAAACATGAAAAAGCCCAAAATATATGACAAAAACCAAAATTACAGAAAGCAGTGTTTTGGGGATTAATAATGCTGTGTTAAATGGCTAAATATCTAGAGGAAAAGGAAACTCAGATTCTTTTAGTTATATCAAAATGAAAATTAAGGCTGAAAATGTAGCTCAATAGTACAGTTTTTCTTTCATGGCTGTCTTAGTTACTTTTCTCTCATTACTTAGACAAAATACCTGATATGCAAAGGGAGGAAAATTTGTTTTGCTCACAGTCTGTGGAGGTTTCAGCCCATAATCAGTTGGGTCCAAGGCAGGGTGGAACATGGCAGAGGAGCAACTAACTGTTCATGGTGGCAGAAGACAGCAAAGCAACAAGAAAGGAAGAAGAGCAAGCCTCTTTCCTCCTTCATACTGTTAAAGGCAGCTGAGTTAGATAGAAATATTATAGGCAGACAGAGAGGGCCAGGCCCTCGAAGGAGCCAGAAGACCTCGAAGGAGCCAGCAGACCTGAAGGAGCCAGCAGACCTGTGGGCCAGACCTCAAGACAAAAGGTGCTAAACAAATGCACCCACTTATCTCCCTAGGTGTAAAACATAAGGATTGATATTCTAAATTAGTAACAACCGCCTTCTGAAAAGCCAGGAAGAGTCACTAGCACGACCCCCACAGGAAAAGCCCCTGATCTGTATTCATGCCCGCTTGCTACGTGACTCGCTTCCCCATTTGATCTCAGTCCACTCAGTCTTACCTGGACAATTATGCCTGTAATCTTATTGGTGGACCATGGTGTTGTCCATTTCCCCTACCTTGGACCCGCCTCACCTCATGGTTTTTCCCTATAAAGTCCCCAAAAAAGACAGAGTGGGGGGCAACCCATTCGGGCCCCCCTTCCGTCCCCCTCTTGGACAGAAGCTTTCTTTCTCTCAATAAATATATTCTGCTCTTAACCTTCGTTGTTCCTAAAATTCATTCTTCAGTTTTAGAGAACACGAACTCGTCTGATATCATTCAGGTTGGGATATTTATTTTCCTGTATCAATACCACATGCAGGCTAACTGCCCTCGGGTAGATGGAGCACTTGCACCCTTAATCCCAGTACTGGGCCTGAAGCAATCACAAACTCTAGGTTCAGGCATCCCCAAAAAGTCTCCTCTCCCTTGACCATACGAGGTTTTGCGGGACATCCAGACACAAACCATAACAATGGGTAAGGCCCTAGGTTTGATGCCCAGCATTGAAAATAATAATAAGGATATAAGAGAAAGAAACTCCCAACTGCTAGATGTCTGGGACAAGCTCATGTTTTCTAAAATCAAAGAACAAGTTTTAAGAGCAACAAAGGTTAAGAGCAGAATATATTTATTGCAGAAAGAAAGATTCTGTCCAAGACAGAAACAGAAGGGTTCCCAAGGACCCCTTGCTGAGGCTTCTCCCTTTTCTAGGGATTTTTATACAGCAAAACCACAAGGCAGGGTAGGCCCAAGGTGGGGGAAAATGGGAAATCACAAGATGAGCATAAAGTGGGACAAAACTATGGTCAACCAAAAAGTGTACGAGTATAATTGCTCAGGTAAGGTTGATTAAACTGGGATAAAATGGAGAAGCTGTCACATAGTAAGAAGTCACGAAGGAAAGCAGGGGATCTTCCTATAGGGGGTTGGGTTTATGGCTCTTCCGGGGCTTTCTCAAAGCGATTGATACCTATTTAGAATATCAATCCCTGATGTTTATCCTTAGGAAGGATGTGGGTGTATTTGGTTTACCTTTTGTCTTGAGATCTGGCTCACAGTGGAGGTGCCTGTCTTCCCTACAGTTGTAAGGTATCTGGCATTCTGCACTGGCTTTTTTGAGGCCCTAGACCTATCTGACTGCCTATAATATTTTTATCTAACTTAGCTGCCTATAACAGTAACAACAAAAAGTAAAAATCGGAAGAAAATATAAGCAATGATTTATGTACTCTTGAAGAAAATATCTAACAATGTTATCAGAAAGGGAAACGCAAAGCACTAGTGCATCGAGCTACATGTTGTAACCTGCCCCTTGCTACATGGCGAAACTGTTGTAACTTGCCCCCTGGACTAAAAAAGCTTGCTTAAACTGCATGTCAAAACTGCTGCGCCGTTTTCTGTTCTGTATGTGTCGATAATTCCCTAAACTGTTGCGCCGTTCCCTGTTCTGTATGCGCCGATAGAATTCCTCACCTCTTGGTCTGTATGTGCTGATAGAATGCCCCTAACTGAAACTTGCCCCCCACCTCTTGGTCTGTATGTGCTGATAGAATGCCCCTAACTGAAACTTGCCCCCCACCTCTTGGTCTGTATGTGCTGATACAATGCCCCTAACTGAAACTTGTCCCCCACCTCCTGGTCTGTATGTGCTGATAGAAGCCCCCCAACTGAAATTTACCCCATCCTAAGCTTGTGGTTTGCAGGCATAAAAATCCAACCTTCCACCCACCCGGCGCTCCTTGCCTGCGTTGCAACGGGGACGCCACTGGGTACCAGCTAAAATAAAGCGCTCTTTCTTATAAAAGACGTCTTGATTTTTGGATTTTTTTGGGTGTCCCACACTACAAAGAAATATGAAATTTCTCTGCTGAAAAGTAAAACAACATGAAATTAAAGAAAAACATTGGCATATTTTCAGTGTAGAAAACTGATAAATCAATCAACAAGAAAATGATAAATATCTAAATAGGAAAATGGGATAAGAATAAGAAAATTCATAGAAAGATAAATATTAGTCATCAATAGTATTGAAACATGAAAAAATGCACAGTCTTATTACTGATTAAAGAAACATATTAAACAGTAGTAAGTATCCCAAAATCTAGGGGATACTTAATTAAAGTTACACTCAGAAAAATATACAACTTTATTTACATTATTGAAAATTTTAAAAAATGAAAATAATGGGACTAAAAATAGTTTAACTAAATGCTTATCTTTTAAAAACATCATTTTAGAGCAACAAAAGACAAAACAAATCAATATCAAAATGAGATTAATGAAATATAAAAATCAGTAGAAATGATAAATCAACCCAGAAAGCAGACTTTTAAAAAATTTAACTCAAAAAATATATCTTGATACATATATATTAAAATATTCACCAACATGTAAAGCTGCTCTTCAACTTACAATGATGTTACATCCCCAAAAACCATTTGTAAATTAAAAACATAAATTGAAATCCACTTAATATACCTAATCTATTGACCATGACAACTACCCAGCCTGCCTTCAACATACTCAACATTTCCTTCAGCCCGCAGTTGTGTCAAATCACTTAGCACAAAATCCGACTTGTGACAGTGTTGCATGTCTCTTCAACACACGCAGACAGGCCTTGCGCAGCCCGGATGCAGTGCTGGTGAAACAAAATAAGGTACGTCTTGCTTTCTCAGGAAGGCATGGCTAACGGAGCTGCATCCTGCCGCCACTCATGGAGCCATGGCAAGAGAGCATCATCCCTAAATATCACCAGTCTGGGAAAAACACATTCAACATTTGAAGTACAATTTCACACTGTCATAAAATTGAAAAATCATGTCAGACCATTGTAAGTCAGAGCCCTCAGCAGTAATAATAAAATAGGAGCCAGAGCCATGGCTGTGAACAGGATTATTCTCTTCCTGGTCCTGCTCAGGACTGAAGGAATTCAAGGCCTTTAACAGCTCTCCTTGGTTTTAGCTCTGTGCCCTGGGGTCAGATTCCACACCTCTGGCCCTGAAGCTCCACTGTAGCTGTTTGGCTAAGGAGGAGGAAGGTGGCACTGCTTTTCCTCCTTTCTGAAACTTACCCTGGCCACGGTGCTTTAAGAATGACCCCATATCAACGAGTAGGGGGCTAACTGTCTGTTCAGCTCCCCTCCATCTCAGACTCAGGAGGCTCCTTCCACCTCTGCATTGTCCAAGCACACCACCTAAGGAAGCCGCACACGCAGATCTTTCCTGACTTCAGCCCTTGGACTGTTTGGGGACCAGATTCCGCCAGGATAGGAGAGATGGGCCAGGACCTGCTCCCAGACAGAAGGGAAAGGTCAGCAAGCTGGGCCAAGGGATCCCTCAATCCAGGATGGTCTCTCTAGGAAAGGCGTCTCACTGGCAACTTGGCATCTGGCAACTGGTACTAACTTTGTGGATACAATGTCCACAGGTTCTTATAGGAACAGGAAGCTGGACATTTCAGGAACATTAAGCAGAACTGCAACATGAATGCTTTCCCACCCACCATCTCAAATCCCCTGGTAATGACTCCAGGGTTCAATGGTGTATTGGTTACTTTTCTCTCATTGCTGGGACAAAATATCTGATGCTCAACATTAAGGAAGTTTTAGCTCACAGTTTGTAGAGGTTTCAGTCCATAATCTGCTAGCACCAAGGCTAGGTGGCACGGCAGAGAGACAGCAAAAGATAGCACAAGCAACAAGAGCAAGAAGGGAGGAGCATGAGAGAAGACTCTGTCCCTTATATTGTGTGCAGGCTGCCCACCCTAGGGTGGGTGTAGCGCTCACACCCTCAATCCCGGCACTAGACAATGAATCAGTCACAAACTCTAGATGCCCACATCCATGACTGCATAAGGCTTTGGGGGACAACTGTACACAAATTGTTGTAGGCAACTGAGTTAGATAGAAATATTATAGGCAGTCAGATAGGGCTAGGCCTTCAAAGGAGCCAGTGCCAAAGAGGAAATACTTTGCAACTCGGCCAGATCTCAAGACAAAAGATAAAACAAATGCACCCACACACCTCCCTAAAGATAAACAGCAGGGACTGATTTCTAGCACCTTGAGAAAGGCAGGAAGAGTCACTAACTCAGCCTCCTACAGGCAAAACTCCTGTTCTCTATTTTACGCCCCCTTGCTAGTGACTTGCTTCCCCTTTTGACCCTAATTTAATCAATTTTGCCTGAGAAATTATCCTTGTAATCTTATTGGTCGGTCATAGTTTTGTTCCACCTCATGTCCACCTTGCAATTTCCCATGTTTCCCACCTTGGACCCACTTTTTGTCATGGATTGACTCTGTAAAAATCCCTAGAAAAGACAAGTTCCTTGGCAACCCATTAGGGATCCCTTCTGTCTCTCTCTCAGACAGAAGCTTTCTTTTCCTCAAAAAATATATTATGCTCTTAATCTCCATTGTTCCTAAAATTCATTCTTTGGTTTTAGAGAATACGAACTCCTACCAGATATCTAGCAGGTTGGGAGTTTCTTTCCCCTATACCAGAAGCATAACAAATGGCTTCCAAGGTCTTAACCAGGCAGTGAAGAGGGTACCTGATTACCTATGTCTGCCATGGACATGGGGAAGAGAGGGACAGTGTTAAGTTAGGTAGGAATACTATAGGCAGTCAGGTGGGACGAGGCTCTCAAAGGACCAAGTGCAGAAGACAAGATACCTTGCAACTGTGGGGGAGGCAGACACTTTCAGTTGAGGGCCAGACCTCAACACAAAATATGAAACAAATGCACCTACATCCTTCTCCTAAGGATAAACAACAGCGACTGATATTCTAAATGGGTATCCATCACCTTGGGAAAGGCAGGAAGAGCCCCTGTTCTGTTTAATGCTCACTTGCTATTTGACTCTCTTCTCCATTTGATCCCCATTTAATCAATATTACATGAGCAATTATGTTCATACTCATTGGTTGATCATAGTATTGTCCCAACTCATGCCCACCTTGTGATTTCCATTTTTCTTCACCTTGGACTTGCCTCACTTCATGGTTTTGCTCTATAAAAATTCTTACAAAGGGTAGGTTCCTTGGCAACCCTCTTAAGTCCCCCTCTGTCTCTCTTTCAGACAGAAGCTTTCTTTCCCCAATAAATATATTTTGCTCTTAACCTCCATTGTTCCTGGAATTTACTCTTCAATTTTAGAGAGCACACACTTGTGCCAGATGTCTAGCAGGTTGGGAGTTTCTTTCACCTATATCAGTTACCTGTATGTGCCATCAACATAGGGAAAGAAAGGGACAGTGTTCACCATCCTTAAGTGCAGTGGTTAAGAGAACACTGCCCTGCAGGACCACAGGGCAAGCATGGAGGGAAGGCCCAGGGCTGCATCAGTGAGTCCTCCCCAGGGCCTCTGCAGCAATCCTGGTGATGTAGGGGAAAGAAACCCCCGATCTGCTATATAACCAGTAGGAGTTCATGTTCTCTAAAATCAAAGAACGAATTTTAGGAACAACAGAGGTTAAGAGCAGAATCTATTTATTGAGGGAAAGAAAGATTCTGTCTGAGAGAGGACAAAAGAGAACCCAAATATGTTGCCAAGTAATCTGCCTTTCTTAGGGATTTTTGTAGAGCCAATCCATGATGTGAGGCAGGTCCAAGATAGGAAACATGGGAAATCTCAAGGTGGGCATGAGGTGGAACAAAACTATGGTCAACCAATCAAATTACCAGGGTAATTGCTCAGGTAAAATTGATTAAATCACCATCAGTTTGCTTCCATAGGGAAGCAAGTCACATAGCAAGCAGGTATGAATGTAGAACAGGGGCTTTCCTGTAAGGGACTGAGTTAGTGACTCTTCCTGGCTTTCTCAAGTGATAGAGACCTATTTAGAATATCAGTCCCTGATGTTTATCTTCAGGGAGGTATGTGAGTGCATTTGTTTTATCTTTTGTCTTGAGGTCTGGCCCACAGCAGAGGTGCCTGTCTCTCCCACAGTTGCAAGGCATCTCATCTTCTGCACTGGCTCCTTTGAGGGCCCAGTCCTGTCTGACTGTCTATGATATTTCTCTCTAACTCAGTTGCCTACAACACTGAGACTTCCATCAGCTGGGCTGCCAGGGCAAAAAGCAAGGATATTGCTGCCACAGAGTTACAACAGGCAGAATGTTATCTCCTTTTGAGACCTGGCAATATCTGCCCTCTGCACTGTACCCTCTGCTGGTGGTCTGAGGGGACCGGCAGCATCCCCAGTGTTGAGGCCCTCTGCATTTTTGAGAGGTTGTGAGGTCATCAAAAACCACAAGTAAACATTTTGTCTTGATCTCAGAAAGAACCTGATTCAGAGAAAAGTCCAGATTATTTCCCTGATGATGCTGAGAAAAGAAAAATGTGCACTTCAGAGATACACACAGGAAGTTCACAAGGGAACCCTGGGGCAAGCAACCCAGTCTAGCCCCACAGCAGTGAGGAAACACTTATCTTGAGGGGACTCAGAAATCACCCTGGATAGGGATCTGTGAGTGACTGACAGGGAACAGGCTGAAGGTGGCATACAGGTCATGCCCTGAAGAGCTCACCTTCTAGAGTTGGAAAGGACAGATAGGGAGCAGTGAGTTCTATTAAAGCCTGGTCATCTGGACAATGAGGGTTGTTGGGTTCCAGCATGCTGGAGATCTATGGGTACCCAGAGGGATCTTACGTCTGGATATGACTCTGCAAATTGGAGGCACAAGTGGACTTGTGAGTGTAGCAACCAGGACAGAGTTGTAACCAAAGGCTGTCTGGGTTTGCTGGCCTTGCCTCAGAGGTATCCAGCAGAGGGCAGCACAAGACCACAGCACTTGCAGCAGGAGGCCCTGCTGACCAACCAGGCATAATTTGCACCTGGGGACATAAATTTTGCCACTTCTCTCTTGGATCCACATTGGAGCTGTGTTAAGCTTCAGAGAAAGGAGTTAGGTCATACATCTAGAGAGACAACTCAGATTTGTTCACTGGCATTCATTTCTTTTGCTGAAGAGTTATTAAGTGCTTGTACCTGTGGTTCTTTGCCTTGCCGGGTACTGAGACTACAGAGATGAAGGCTGCAGTCCTGTAATAGTCACAGTCACAGGGTTTGTGCTTGCATGGCACTATTGCAGGTCTTGATTGTTTTATTTGTATCAGCTCATCTAGTCCCCTGGGGCGAGGTCATACCTTAGAAAGTATATAGGCCTTGCCCGGGGCCACACAGCTGCAAAGTGGTAGAGGCTGGATTGGAAGCCAGGAGGCCCAGCTACAGAGTCACTTTCTCAGTGCCTTTGCTGCACTGACATAAGTTAATAGCCAAGATGATATCCAAGAGTTATCGCTGCTAAGAAGAAAATAAGATGTGTATTGGGTTGGAGACTTGGGATAGGGGCCATGCTGGCCAAGCAAGGACTGGTGTGGAGGGCAGGGATGATATACAAAGACTTGCATGAGGAAGAAGACATGTCTGTGCCCACACCATCTGATGAAACCCAGTGTCCCCTAGCTCAGGGCCCCCGTGTACCTTCTCTGCATGATAAAGCCCCCGGTCTCCTTACCCAGAGTCTCTGGAGCCACTCAGACCTTATGCTCTTCAGAGGGGAGAGACCTGGGGCATAGATTGGGAGCAAGGCAGGGGCTGAGCCTCCACAGAAGGATGTAGATAATTCCAGGCATCTGCCTGTCAGTTTCCATACAGAAACACACCCACATATGCACAGAAATAAAAGCACCACAGACCCATAGACACACATGACCCCCTCAGGGTCTCAGATTGTAACATTCCTCAGGAACTGCTCCGGCCCTAGACCCACTTCCTGAAGTCCCAGGGGTAGCAAGACCCTGAGGATGTGCTGGGGAGATTTGGATAGGTAACAGGTTTTGCTAAGAGGGCACTGGTTAATTGAGAAGGATTACTTAGCCTGGCACTATACAGTGAAGCAGGACCTCTTTACCTCAGGAGGGGCCTCCACACAATAAAGAAGCCCTGATTTCTGGCACAGGGACATCTCTGCAATGCTGAGATATAGGCAAGAAGCTACATGGTGCATATTTCTTGTGGCAGTAGTTTCCAAAACTGGCCAAACAACCAGTTCCCATGAAGATCTCATTAAGATGAGAGAGCTCTAATGTTTTAATTCACTGGGTCCAGGATGAGGCCAAGATCATATGATTTTGTCAAGTGTTCCGGTCAGTTCTTCAAGTCCCTGCTCTGAAGAGCCAGGACAAGGCAGGCCAGCCTGTAGGCTGGAGTGGAAGCCCAGTCCAAGGCATCTGTGTAGTTAAGAAATGGCTACCCGCACCCCATCTCTTTGAAGCTTGACACCTGTGTTTGCCTGAAAAAGAGTGGTTCCAACCTGGGACCAGGGTGCCCTCCCACACAGTTTGCCACCTGTGTTGGGAGCACTCCTTCCCAGACAGACTCCAGCCCTAAGTACCTCCTGCCTTCCCTGCAATCTGCCACCACTTTATAAAGTCCACTTCCCAACATCTCCTGCCCAAGCCCTTCATGACAGCTGAGACCTTTCTGGTTAATGGGGGTGGGGACTCCTGGTTCCTGGAAGTTTCCAAAGCACACACCATTTACACAACAAGCAAACAACCTTCTGGGTCACAGGTTGTGCTGTGACACATGCACCCCAGGGTCAAGCCCAGGCCCTGACTTTTGGTGCTGGCTAGTCACAGGGAGGAAAGGAGGTTCTGCAGATGTAATGTTGGGCCTCAAGTTGGGACCCTCAGCCCAGATTCTGTGTTGGCCCCAGCAGAGCGTCAGCAGCAGACCTGTGAGACTCTAAAGAAAGACTCTCCCTAGAAACAAAGCCCTGAGATTCTAGGATCTAGAACCTGCACCAGAACCAGGACCTTAAATGTAGAATGCTTTGGTAGCCATTTTGACTGTGTGATGTGAAGTGACAGTCACCTTGGCTATGTCTGCACCTCCACAGAACCCTAACTCACAGACTAATTTAAGCCAAAGGCCCCTGGCTCAGTAACTTGCCCTTCCAATGTTCCCAGCCTGGCTTCCTATGGGATTCAGAAACAGCTGGTACATGTTTAACCCACAATTACTTTGTACACAACTGACAGGCAACAGAAATTGAAAATAGTCCTCAGAGCCTGCAGCTCTGCTCCTGCAGTGGGTTCACAGTCAGTATTCACATGTGGCCACTGACTTATGCAGCTTCAAAGAGAGAAGGCTTAGCGACTGAGGTATGAACAAGAAAGGTGAGGCAAGCACTTGGTATGTAGAGCACCAACCTCCTTCTGCTTCCAAATTCTGAAGCTCCCAGCCCCTAGGATCTCTATCCTTTAACCCTGAGGTGGTGAAGAGACTCTGGCTTCTTATTCAGGCTGCAGACTTCTGAACTCCAGCTTCCCTCACAGGATGCTTGGAGCCATGACTTCAGCTTCTCTTTCTATACACAGGCACAAAAGGAATCTTGTATTTTGAAATTAACTCCACTTCTCCCAGACCAACAGGTAGAATTGGGAACTGAAGCTAAATAAGCAGTTTGTCTCAATTTTACATTGAAGTCAGAATAGGGGCTGTGGGTGGCACTCAGAGCAGTTCTGGCAGGAATGTCAGGTGCTGAGAAAGACCTACCCATGCTCCAGCTTAGGAGAAGGCTTCATTCCTTGTCTAGGCAAGAAAAAGGAATCAGCAAGTCATCTCCAGAGGGCAAAGCGTGGGGCATAGCTATGAGCCAGGAAGAAAGGACAGTGCCTGGGAGCATGGAGCGCTGCCATACAGGGGCATAAGGCTAGCGATAAAGGAATGGGTGGTGCCATGGAGGGAGGAGGGGCAAACAGAAGCCACCTGATGTCAGGTGGGGATGGAAGACTCGAGCTTGTGCTGCAAGTCTGTGTCTCCCATCCCCTAAAGCTGGGAAGGAAGCCCTGAGTCTTCTGCAGTGTTATAGCTGCCGACACTGGCCTTTGTCACAGTGTGCGGAGGGAGTTATTCATCCCAAGGTACCTCCCCTTCCATAAGACAGGAGTTGTGTCTGGGCCATCTGTCACTTCCCTCTTCTTTGTCTTGGCTGTGAGAAAATTCAGATGGAAATCTTGTGCTTTGTCACAGTAACTCTGTTATTTTGGATCATCTATGGTCTACATCCTCTTCTGCCTTTCTGTGAAGTTTCTAGCCTCTCCTTTACCTATTTGCCTTAATCCAGGGTTTCAAGGGTACTTTTAAATTTTAAGCAGTTTCCCACACCTTTGGCAAGCAGTGTAGATCTGAGTTGGAAGGAGACCTTCGTTCATCAGAAAAGTACTCTCCCAGACCCCAAGTGCGGCACCTGAACAAGAACCTCGCGGACTGAAAATTCAGCCATGGGACAGTCTTGATGTGCTAGAGGCCCAGAGCCCAACCCTTGCCGCCTTTGCCCTGCTGGCCCAGTGCTTGCACATGTCCCACCCCTTCCTGAAGAGTCCTGCAGCAGGAGACCATCTGGCTGGAGAAAGTGCTGTTCTCATCCACTTCTCAGCGGCCAATCGGTTCAACGGTGTGTAATTTTTTTTAATATATCCATTCAACATATATTCATCAAGCACGTATTAACTACAAAATGCTTTTCCTTGGCTCAGGATAGCATGGCTAGCAAAGCAGTGTGGCATCCCCTGAGCTGACCAGATTTCTCACCCCATTGTCAGCTTCTCTTCACGTCTTCATCCTGAGACCAAATGGTCCCCTTCCCTCTGCACCCCACAAATGAACAGCTTAACATTAGGCATGGGAGAGCTAGTGCTAAATTCTCTTTTGAAGTGGCAGAGAGCTCAGCAAAAAGCCAGAAAAGAGACCAAGGACCAAAGACAAAGGTCAGGAAGAAGCAGCTCAGGCTGAGAACTCGCAGATGGCCAGGCAGGTGGCTGTGCAGGAGAGGTCGTTCCAGAGCCCACTGGTGCTCAGAATCACACAGTCCTCCCCACTGCCATAGTCATTAGGCTCATTACTCTTCCAGTTGCTGTAGGCCAGCCTCCCTCCTGTCACATACATGAACTGGCCTTCGGTCACCTCATCAGTGATGCCCAGGAAGACACTGTCACTGGCCATCTCTTGGATAGCTTTGTTCTCCTCTGCATTCCTGGGAGTGGCCACAGTGCCCCCGAGCTCTGTGCACAGAGCCTTCACCTTGGCAAAGGTCATCTTTTCACCATTGGTCACATAGAACTTCTTCCCAGACTTTTTGCCCAAAGAGAAGTCTTGCACTGAAATCATAAAAAGCAGATGAAGCTGACACAGTCTGGAGCTCACCTGAGACTGAAGAACCAGCTCTCTGAGGACTTGGGACTCTGAAAAGAGTCTCATGCCTGCCTCTCAGGCCAGTGCCTAGGAGGAAGGAAGGTCCTAGCTGTGGGGACAGGGGAGGGACATGGGTCAACCCCCTCCCTGGCTCTCCTGGGGAATCCAAACTTTAACAGCAATGTCAATTAGAAATGGTCCCAGCAGGTGGACACTAGGGGGTGTGCTGGGAGCCAGGTGTGGAGGAGGGAAGAGAGTCTGGAGACCACAGGCTCTGTTCACCTCTGCCTCTGCTCCTTGCTGTGTGGGTGATGCTGAAGGGGTTCCCTCCACTTCCTACCTTTTTATTCCTTGCTTTGTTTGTAAATATAACAACTATAATAACCACTCCCAGGGGTGGTGAGAGGATCACATGGAACCATATTACAAGACAGTGCCAGCCTCGCACAAGCCCAGGCACCGTAAGATGTACGCACAAGTATCTGTTCTCTTTCACTCTCCCCAAATCTAGCTCACACTGAAGAAAACTGTGAGCACCAAAAATGACTGGGTGTAGAGGAAAAGCTTACACTTTTTGATGTGATTCAGTTCTGATTTCAGGTTTCTTATTTCCCTCTCTAAGTTAGCCAGCTTACTCTCAGCAACTGCAAAGCAAACAGAGAAATGAGTATTTATTCAGAAGAACTTAAAATGGAAACCAAACCATTAGAAAAACATTGGCTTAAGAGTAAGCTTATTTCAGAAAAATAAGAAAGCTAAAAAGGCAAGTACAAAATAAAGGCCTCCCCAGGTAGTAATAGCTGCTCTCAACAGTTTGTGAGTATATAGTAGTTTTGGATCTTTTCTTCATATAGTGTTCAAATGTTATTATATTATAATAATTTATGAGATAATACCCAATTTTTCCATTTTGAAAATTATTTTTGTGATTCAATTTCATTTCTCATTTCAGGTAAACTCTTTAAAACGTTTATTATTTTGACAAATATGACTAAGAAAGTCATTGTTTTTCTTTTGTCTTCACAAGTTTACCCTAAACTGAGTTGGGTTTTATGGGACAGACCATTTTCATGCCACTTCTGGGACAGTGGGCACAAAACAATACCAGAAGCCACCTCCTTCACAGTTCTGATGGGGCAGTGGCCCTGCAGTGTGGAAGTCAGGCCCCAAGTGACCCTGGGCCAGAAGCAGAGTGGAGCCTCCTTCCATGAACACGTGGCAAAGGGGCACCTCCCACCTGCCCTCAGATCCCAGAGTCCTGGTCCCCGGGCAGCCATGCTGGGGTGCACTCCTTACCGGAGCTGTCTCCACGTTCTCCTTTTTGACCCTTGGATCCTGCAGGCCCAGGACCTCCCATTTGTCCTGGAGGCCCTAACTTTCCTGGAGGTCCCTGCAAGCCTCTGAGCCCTTGACCTGTTGAGAGATTAAGGGAATGTAACCCAGACTCTAGTGTTCATTTTCCTGCTCCAAAAGTTCAGCAACTGATTCATCCAGTCCTGGGGGCCATCACACACCACTGCTTTCAGTGTGGAAATGTGGCCTCAAGAGCCGGAAGCACCTTTGGCTGGGAAGCAGTGACCTTCCCCAGGGATTCTGCTGAGTGGTCTGCCCTCATTCAGAACCATCAGGGTAAAAGCCAAGGTCTCCAGGTCTCACGCTCACCCTCGTATGGAACAGTCTCCCCATGGTACAGAGACCCTGCCCTGTACCTGGGTCTCCCTTATCCCCCTTGGGTCCATCTCGTCCATCTCTGCCTGGGGTGCCGTTGGTGACAGGGACGCTGCAGGTGATCACGGAACAGGCCTTGTGGGCCTCCTCACAGGCTTTTGTTTCTGAGCAGCATGCTCTCACCACACACAGAAGAAGGACAGGAAGCCATAGAAACAGCAGCATGGTCCTTCCTTGGAAAAAAGAAAGTCAAGGGAAAGAAGTCCATCTCATTTTATTTAGTCCTCATCTGCTGCCACCTCTGTGCTGGACACAGCAGACCCAGAGAGAAATATCACAGCCCAGGCTGCTAGGGAGATAGCCAAGTAAAAATGGGAGAGTCAGAACGGTGCTGAAAAAAGGCAGATGCCACAGGCAAGTGGCCGGTTCTCCTGTGGGTCCCAGGGCCCCCACTGGAACTGGCCTGTGGCTATGTAGACTAGAGCCAGGGTGTCCATGCTCAGAGCTGCAGTGGTTTCCACAGCAGCTTAGAAGCTGTCTTGTACAAAGCCTCTGTTTTGTGACAGGCATTTCCTGGGGGCTCAGGACCCAGAGAGCCCTAAGGTAGGATGTGACCTCAGAATGGAAACTTTTTGGTCACTGATCCTGCCACATGAGACATCCCTTGGTTAGAGATTTCCCACCACCATGCCATTTCTTCTAGGCAGAACCCAGGCTCTTGAATCCCAGCTCACTCAGATATGGCGGGCATCTCCTCACTTCTCCCAACAGGGCCCTGGGCAGTACACAGAAGTCTCTTGGTGTTCAGATCCCCATCGCCTTTGCTACAGCTCAGCCAGCCCCTTCTCCAGGAAGCTGTGGCAGCCTGGTTTCCACAGGGGTCCAGATTCCCTTCTCAGTGTTCCCAACCCTATTGCATGGCCCATGCATCCCTGGCCTGTGGGGTCCCTGAACCTTCTCCTCCTCCCAGACTTGGTCATGGTACAAGGGGCCCAGATGGAAGGGACCTTCCATTAGAATCACATCCTTCTCCACATTTCCCCTTTCCATTTTTTCTTGTAGTTTCAAACCTTGTCTGCTGGTGCTGAAGATATCAGGCAGAGCTGTGCTTGTGGCTGGTATACATACTCCTCACTTCTAGCCCACCCCTTGGATCAAGCTGTCCTTTAGGTTGGAGGTGGTCACCTGGATCCCCACATCAATAGCAAGAGGCTCAGGTGGATCTGTTGACTCCACTATAACCCTTGCCTGGACTTCATGAGGCCCAGGCTGGAAGCAGTCTCTCCACCTGACCCCACCACTTTTCTCTGGAAATGACTTACAAGGTCTTTTGCAGAACACAGAGACAGTGGCAGGGAGATGACCCTTCAGCACAGGCTTCTGGCAGCTGTGTCCACGATGCTGAGCCCAATTAGCCCAGTGATCAGGGACAGCACTGCACTGGCCTTCAACCTCAGATTAATAAACAACCATCCCTAGCCTAGGACTGCTGCGACTGGGCCAGGCTCCAGGGCTGCTGGGGGTGGGGGCTCCAGCATGGTACTGGGAAGCTCTGCGCTTTGGCACCATCAAGTGCTCCTTCAGCTGCCCTCTTCCATCATCCACCCATCCATCCACCCATCCATCCATCCACCCATCCATCCATCCACCCATCCATCCACCCACCCACCCATCCATCCACCCATCCATCCATCCACCCATCCATCCACCCACCCACCCATCCATCCACCCATCCATCCATCCACCCATCCATCCACCCACCCACCCATCCATCCATCCATCTATCCATCCACCCATCCATCCACCCATCCATCCATCCATCCATCCATCCATCCATCCATCCATCCCCAGTTCAGCTGGCCTAATCTTAGACTAAAATCTTAGACTAAATTGCTAAAATCTTAGACTTGATATATTCCCTCCAGCTAGTTATTTCCCAAAAACTGCACAAGCACTGTACCAAACACACCTATGTTCACATAATACAAACACACACACACACACACTGGGAAGTGGGAAGGAAACATTCAAATGGGAAGAGGAACAAGGGAAGGGGAAGAGGGAAGGGAAGGGAAGGGAGCAAATGGGGATTAAAAATACAATGGAAGGAAAATAATAGAAACAAAGTTTGGTAAATGGAGAGGGGAAGAAGGGTTGAAGGGAAGGGAAGAAAATGGGAAAAATGATTTCAGATATATTATGTAAGGTACTGATTCCTTGTGATGAATGTGATCATTGTGTATGTCAAAAGTATACCAATAAAATTAATTTTTAAAAGAAAAGAAAAAAGCACACACACATGCATGAGCACAGACTTCTGTTTCAGTTTTTCTGATCAGTTTACCATTCTATTTGTGTTTTTTATTTATTGCAGGACTGGGGAGGGGAGATTAAAGACGTACAACCCTGGGTCACCTGGTTCCTTCTCCTCGTTCAGAACATTTATCAGGCACCATTGGTGGGCATTCACAGGGCTGGGCATGAGGGGAAAATATTTGCAGATAACTTAAATTGGAGGCAGAGAGCAAGCATTTGCACAGTGGTCCTCTCTGCTGGATATTTCCTCCTAGCTTTGCCTTGTTAGCTGTGTCATTCAGGTTTTAGCTTAAAATATTATCTGAAGAGGAAGGCTGCTCCTAACCATTTAATTTTATGAAACTGCTCTGTTGATAAATTATACATCTCTGATTTAATTGTTTTAAGTTTTATTTTTATTAGTACATTTGCAATATGCAAGATTCTGTTCATCATGGGGAGTCAGTACATGTGCAAAACGCATCTTAGTTCCTTTTACAGCCCATTCTCTCTTCTTTCTCCCCCATGCCTTCCCTTTTGAAAAAAGGCTATCTCCCAGTTTCTTATTACTTACCTTTTATCTTGCTTTTTAATTTACTTATATTTTAGGTTTTTATATGAGAAATTGTGTGATATTTAACCTTATGTGTCTGATTTATTTCATTTCGTATTATGGTATCAAGCTGCACGTGTTTTCCTACAAATGACTCAAGTTTATCTCTCTATGGTGCAGGGGGGCTCCGTTCTGTATAAATACTGCATTTTCTGTATCCATTCATCTGTAGATAGTGACATAGTAACATAGGCCACTTCTAAGATTTAACTATTATCACTGGGCGTGGTGACGCATGCCTGTAATCCCAGCACTCGGAAGGCTGAGGCAGGAGGATTGCGTATAACATTCTGACGCTATGTCTTTAACTCTTTTGGAAAGATACTTAGTAGGGCAATAGCTAGGTCTAATGGAATTTCTAGTTTTAATTTTTTGAGGAATTTCCATATTGATTGTACTATGTACTAGTTTACATGCCCACCAATGATATGGAATGGTTCCTTTTCCCCGACAGCCTTACCAGCATTTGTCACTATTTAATTTCTTGATAATGCCCATTCTTTCTGGAATAAGATGGAATCTCAGAGTCATTTTAATTTCCATCTCTCTAATGGTCAGAAATGAACTTTTTTCATGTGTTTATTGGCCATTTCTACTTCTTCTTCTGAGAAGTGGCTGCTCATTTCAGTTGCTCACTTTTTGACAGCTTTCTTCACTACCATTTGTCTCTGTATGAGCTGTTTATTAGCTGTCTAGGAGAGCTCTGTGAGGACAGGGCTCTCAGTCCCATGGCTGGATGCCCACCTGAGTGCTCACCCGCAAGTTTCAGCGCTCACAGAGCCGGAGAGAATGTGTGAACCACCTGCACGACAACCTCTGGCTTCTCTGTGGCTACATTTAACACCCTTATCCATGTTGTGATTGTTCTCGAGCAAGAGCTGTGTCCAATTCACTTCCTTTTCCCCAGAGTGCGGCCAAGGAGTGGGCACCCGAGGAGGCCTTGGTGAGCATGGGGAAAGAAGCAGAGCCCCAGAGCAGAGTAGACGCGAGGCTGGCCTGCAGCTCTTCCAGGCCTGGTTTCTGGTGTGCCAAGTGCTTATGACCAGAGCCTTCCCAAAACTCACTCCTTGAAGTACTTTATCTCACCAAACAATTTGAGATGTTTGCATTTTGCTTAGTAGGGAGCGGGGCCAGGTCACTTCCCTTTGACTCTGTTTTATGATTGGTGTTCGGCTTCTTGAGGGCCATGATCTTATGTACCTTCAAGTCACTATGCTCAGTCCGTCGGTCCTCCCATTCCTGTCACAAAGTAGCTGCCAGGTACGAAGAGGGCCCCGCGGTTCAGAAATCCACTTTCAGTGTGTGTTCTTGATGCCATGGGTACACGTGTGCAGGGCCTATTTACTCAGCATGCCTATGTTCAGAGGACAAAGGACCTTCAACCCTTATATAAGTCAGGCAATCTCCCAAAAGAGTGGAAATTTGAAATGGAGGCATGCACACAAAACCGGGGCCCTAAGCACTGTACAGACTTAAAGATCTGGTGGGGAAAAGATTCTCTCTTAGGAATGATGGATCCATAGGACTGTAGCTGTATAAGATCTAGGGTTTGGATTTATGCTGATGTTGTTATTGTCACTGTTTGCTATTTATGCCAAGATGAAAATCTGTGTTTCAAGCATCCCAGTGTGTCACAGCCTAGTGCACTGATAAAACAGTTAATACAAAGCCAGCCTCCCTATCTGTGGGCTCTACAGCTGCAGGTTCCGCCCATCATAGATCAAAATATAACTAGGCCTGTGCTGGTTATAACTCCAGTGAACACACACAGACTTTTTTATTATCATTATTCTCTAAATAATGTGGTATAGTGTCTATTTACATAGAGTTAAGTGTTATAAGGAATCTAGAAAGGATTTATAGTGCACCCAGATGTATGTAAGTCATATGCAAATACCGTGCCTTCACATCAGCAACTTGAGCATTTGTGGATTTTAGTATCTACATGGGTATGGGAACTGATCTCATCTAGACACCAAGGGATGGATGAATTTTTAAAAGGAAGGTATAATTCAGAAATAAAAATTAAATTAATGAACCAGAGTAAGGAAATAACTACAGAGTCAGTCACAAAATAATTGTTTCTTTGGGAAAATATCCATAAATTTAACATCTTATTTCCTTCTCATTATATAATCATATATGCATGCTCTTCAATACAGTACTTGCCAGAGGCTCCCACGGGACTGTGGAATAAACATCCCAGCACCTTGGATGTTTGGTTCGGCCATGGGACCAGAACAGATAAAAAGGGCGCAGCAGCCTCAAGCATGCTCACGGGCTAAGTGCAGCGTTTGTGTTTCTTTCCCAAGCATGGGAAGACTAGGTCCCTGCTAGCCACTGACATCAGGATAATTGCATGATGCAGAGGAGACACAAACTCACCTGAAAGCCCAGAGCCCAGCCCACTGCAGCTGAGCCCAGGAAATCCGAGATCAGCTAGCACCTGGCACACGGGAAGACCCAGAACAAAAAATAAAGCGAGCGTCGTCATCTGCACCTGAGACGGAGACTTACTGCCGCATGGGCTGGATGACATATTACCAACAGTTAAAGGACAAAGGGAATGTCGCACTCAGGCAGCTGGCGTCCTGGTCACGTTCTCGTTGCTCGAACAAATGTCTGCACCTGCAATTTTAAAGGGAGGTTTCTTTTGGGCTCACAGTTCCAGAAACGTCAGCCCACGCTCAGCAGGGCGGATACAGGAAGGGCGTGGTGGATGGCCAGGCAAGAGGACTGCTGTGTCATGGTGGCCAGGAAGCAGAGAGGAAAACGATAGCCCCTTCCTGGTCCTGCCTTCAGCGACCAGCTCTTCTGACCAGACCCCGATCCTAACAAAGTCCGCTGTACCCACGTCCCCGGATTCAATCACCTGCGAAAAGCCCAGCCAGTAACCTCACATGGCCTTTGGGGGAAGGTTATTGATCTAATCCATAACATGTTGATGGTATTAACATTATAAAATTACACTATATACATTCATTTTATAGCAATATATTTGAGAACTGGGTACAATAGATATTACAAGACAATTTAGAAGTACTAAAATTGGCCCAAGCAGTGTAAGAATATTTTATCACTGATTTTAAAGTAGAGAAATAGAATTGAAAAATAATCAACCAATGGAATAGGTAATTCAGGGGACATCTGAAAGTCTCCCCACTTCCTGTTTGTCTATCTTCAATTTTGCTCCTCATTTGCATATATAAATATACTTTGAGTTTCTCCTACAAGCAAAACCATGCAATATTTAAGCTTGTGACTTATTTCACTTCACGTTATGTTCTCAAATTGCATCCATTTACCTACCAGTTCCTCAAGTTTATCCTTTAGGGCAGAGTAGCGCTCCATTGTGTGTAATGTTGTGTAAAGCACATTTTCCTACCCACTCATCTGCTAATGGACATATATGCTGTTTCCAAGCTATTGTAAATTGTGTTGCTATAAATGTGGATATTCTTAATTGTCTGACTAAATTTGCATGTCTGTATATGGGTTTATATATTTACACTTCGAAGATATCAATGGATAAAGCAATAACCACTGTTGAGATCATATCACCTTGTCTATAGATTAGTTGTGATTGTACTATTTTTTATGCTAATTGGTGTCTGTCAATATGTTTTTGTACTTTTATTTTTTTTAAATAAAAAAATAATAATAAATGTGGATATTCATTTATCCCTGTAATATAATGATTTTAACTGGGGGAAGATACCAAGAAAGGGGTAGCTGGGTCAAGTGGAATTTTTATTTTTAATATATATGCTAATTTTTTTCATTTATATTACTAGTTTCTCTTTGTTCATTGAAAACAACGTTTATGCTTATGTTTATTTCTTCTAAGAGAGAATTTTTTTCCATGTCTATTATTCTGGGTAACACCTTTGAAGATAATGAATACACAGTGCATTACCTGCTGTTATTTTCTTTTTTTTTTTGGCAGAACTGGGGATCGAACTCAGGACCTTGTGCTTGCCAGGCAGGCACTTATTCCACTGAGCTATATCCCCAGCCCCTGCTGTTATTTTCTTATTTTGCTGTGAAATTTATTTTTTATAAAATAGAAAATTACAAAGAGAAAAAATTTTCTACCTACCCTCCATGTCACCCCAAGTAGTTTTAAGTTGGGTTTTTACCAAGTCTTCAGAGAATAAGTAATTTCTCTCTCATATAAATGGCTTGTATCCAACACAAGGTCTTAACTAAAATGATCAGCTAAACATGTAACTAAGAATGGATAGCCAGATGTGGTGGCACACACCTGCGATCCCAGCACGCAGGAGGCTGAGGCACTGCAGCGTGAGCTGAAGGCCAGTGTGAACTATGTAACAAGACATTGACTCAAAAAAAAAAAAAAGGATAAAGAAAGACCAAAAGAAAAGAAGTAATTTTTTTTTTTTTTGCGGTACCAGGGATCGAACTCAGGACCTTGTACTTGCCAGGCAAGCGCTTATTCAACTGAGCTATATCCCCAGCCCAAGAAGTAGATTTTTAACTGCAGATGTAAAAGATATAAATATAACTTAAAAGTAGCTATGAAAGTCTAGCAATGCACTGATGATGAATAGCCTCGTCTCCATAATCTCACTAGCTACACTCACTACCTTATGAATCAGCTGCATGATCTTTGCCAGATCACTTTAACCTCTATGTCTCCATACTATTCTTATTTATAATTGAGGATAATGATATTATCTACAGAGTAGCATTAACAAGGTTAATGAATTAATGCAAGCATAGTCCCTGGCATATATTAACTGATGAGAATATCAGTCATCAGATCGAGTAAGGAGTAGCCCGGAGATGCAAGGATGATTCAATATCAAAAAATCACGAAACTTATTAATTTATTTATTTTATTTTATTTTTTTATTTTATTTTAAAGACAAAAGAATGGAGACATATGAACCAGAATAAGCCATAAACAATACAGAAAATACAAAATTATACAGAATATAGTAGGGAATTACCACTGGATATTGTATTACATGATGTTATCTTCATATTAGTTAACACAAAAACATTAAAGGAAATACCAAATTATAGAGAGGATAGTAAGGAATTTGCACTGGATGCTGTATAATATAAAGTTATCTTCACTTCTGTCAATACAAAAACAATTGAGGAAATACAGAATTATAGAGAACACAGAAGGGAATTAGCTCTGGATGCTGTCCTACATAATGTTACCTTCACCTTTGTTACTCAGTTACCCAGATGATGGCCCATTTGATCATTCAGTTTTTCTCCTCCCTCATCTCCATTGCCCTACCACTCAATCAGTCATCTTCCCTGTGATAATAACTGTACTCCTGGGTTTATCTATACCCCTGGACTCTTGCCTTGGGAAGACATATAGCTGCCTCAGACTATACTATAACATACGTGGGTGTATACAAACTGCCATGGTCAGAGGTGGAAAAGCACATATGCTCACAGTGGACTGCCCAGCCCCACCCTGTCGCCGTGCTATGGGTGGGGGCGAGTCCAGTCCGTGAGGTGTCCTCAGCGGGGCCCTCAGCAGAGCAGCTGCAGGGCCCACAGCGGAGCAGCCTTCAGGGCCCTCAGCGGAGCAGCCGCGGGGCCCACAGCGGAGCAGCCTTCAGGGCCCACTGTGGAGCAGCCGCCAGGGCCCACTGCGGAGCAGCCGCAGGGCCCTCAGCAGAGCAGCCGCGGGGCCCACAGAGGAGCAGCCGCGGGGCCCACTGCAGAGCAGCCACGGGACCCACAGCGGAGTAGCCACAGGGCCCACTGCGGAGCAGCCGCGGGGCCTACAGCGGAGCAGCTGCCAGGGCCCACTGCGGAGCAGCCGCCAGGGCCCACTGCGGAGCAGCTGCGGGGGAAACTTACTAATTTATAATAAGTTTTATTAAAAGTCTGAATTCAGGCTTAAAGCTTGACACTCACTCTGTTCTTAACAGTAATACCTAGTCTTAGATTCTTCGTAATGTGTTCTTCCCAGACCTCTGCAATGCCTGAAACTTCTAGGGCTATTAAAACACAGTGAAAACACAGTTTTGCTACCAAGTTTTCTCATTAGGATCTTCAGTTTCACATCACATTCATTGCCAGTGGGGACACACCCATTGCCAGAGTGGCACTGGGTGGACATGGGGTGGGCAGCAACCTGCTTGCTCACTTACTTTGTACGTATGGAGAATGCAGAGAATGCCAGGGCCAAAGGTGGGCAACACCTGCTCAAACCTACAACAAGCCACATTTTCAATAGCAAAATATAGGACAGATTCACATGATGCAATAAGAACCTCCTGTGTCACTGAATTTCTTCAACAGTGTAGCAGACTCCTGGCCCTTATAAAAAGATAAACATCCAAATATAGGGATTGCGAATACTGTAAAGAAACAGGCAAATATTCCGTTGTTTGTACAGATAACCACATGTTTATAAAACAGATAAAGGTCAATTATATTAAAAGCATTAGGGGATAAAATAAGAATCTAAAAATATAGTTGGGTATTATGAGATCAACAAAAAACAAAGCAAGTTTTCTCACAAACCACCAATAATTAATTTTAAAACATGAGATTAAATTAGCAAATAGAACCTAAAAAGAAATGAAAAGACATCAATTTTTGGAAGCTTAACCTAAAAACAGGGAATATGTATTTCCCCTTCTAGTTTTTCATAGCTCAATAATTCATATTCTAGGCCTTGAAAACATGTGTAAGAGGTGATAAGATTAAAAAATAACATTCACATGAAAGAATTAGAAATAGTACCCTGCATTCCCATCTGTTCTCTGAGTTTTGATCTAGAGCTTTCTTTGCCCAAGAAAAGAAGTAATACAGGTGAGGGAATGTGTTGAAAGGTGTGAGTCTGGGAGGAGAGGAGTTTTCTGGAGATAAGGTGCACATGTGGTTGCCCTTCAAAGGGACATGGTCCCATCCACACACAGCTCTTAGGCAGGAGGCACAGTCCCATTCCCTGCAGACCTGGAGACTCCACCTTGAGCACCACTTCCCAACCATCGGGGCCAAGTAGAGGATGGGAGACATGCTAGCACCATCCACAAATGGACCACATGACCTCAAATTTGGAGTAACCCTGACAACGAAGTCCACACATTCTTCCAGATGTTTTTATAGCTCCCCTCCCCAGAATCCCCTGGAAGAAGTCAGGTGGCCCCTCCCACAAAACAAGGATAGCATAACCTGAGTTTGAGTTTCCAACTTTTCTTGTATATTGGGGCTCAGGGTCAGAGTTAACTTGACTTATAAATACAAAAATGTGATGTTCCTTGAAACAAAGGCAACAGACTCGTGTTAACACAGATGATTTATTACACTTAAACAATCGCAGTTCAGCTTGAGGGTGGGGTGGTTACAAGCTTGAATTTCAGGTCAGAGTAGATGGGTTTGAATCCAGCCTCTGCCACTGGTGAATATAACAATATTCAAGACATTTAACCTCTCTAAACTTCAGCGTCCTTATGTATAAGAAAATGGAGAAAGCAATACTCAGCCATGGCATTGTGAGGAGTAAATGATGTTTATTAAGAAATATTCAAAGTGCTTGTCAAAGTGCTCAGCATACAGCATGTGCTCTAGAACAGTCTCTACAGCAGTGCTAGTGGTTATAGTAATGTTGGTAGTCACAGTGATGTTAATATTTGGACAGCAACAAGTATCATTTCAAAAATACAGAAACAAGCTCAAAGAAAAACAAGATTCCCCAAAGTCACAAGGTACCCATCCTGAAACACAGCCCCAGACCTGACACCCAGATGATTTGAATGAGATAACTGAGTGAATGAATTAGTAACAGATGAGAAGAGAGGCCATGGTATGGTTGGCAGTGTGAATGCCTCACTGATATACAAAGTTGACAGGGATTTGTCCATCAACAGGAAGTTACTTGAGTCAGGCCTGGGTTAGAAGGGGTTCTTTCCTACAGGCCTGGGCTAAAGAGTAGAACCTTGTACCCTGAAATCCAAGGGAGTGGATCATACCTGCCAATTACATAGGATTGAGTTCCATAATCACTGTGCTGGGCACCACCTGGCTCCCTAACTTCCCAGAGACCAAGTCATCCCCAGACAGCCTGTGTCCTTAGGACTTCACATTTGGACTTTGCCAGAAAGTCTTCTACTCTATCATTAAGTCTAACTAGGACTGCTAAATCTTCCGGGCAGAGAAAGACATTCTGTGTGTAATGTTAGAGGTTCCTTCCATTCTGGGACCCCACAGTTACCATCTATAGATGAAGGAATCGGACAAGGAAGAAGGAAGTCTCCACCTCACAATAAAGGCCAAGGTTGGGGAGTGACCACTGTATGCTGCCCAGGATTGTGAAGGATTGTGGATGAAGGGACTAATGACATATTTGGCTTTAATAACCACAAATAAATCTGTTTGGGAAGGAGTTTCAGCATCTCATAAACAAAGTGAACTGTCAGGATGGAGAATGAAAGATATGGCAGGATTGGACCCCATCCTTTGCCCTCAGTGCCTGCTTAGAACTCACAAATGGCCAGTCGGTACTGCAGGCAGTTCCTGTCATTCCATGTCCCATCTGAGTACATCTCCACACACTTCTCCTTGCCCCGACCCCTGGGCTCCCCCGGGTACCAGTTGGTGTAGTTCACAGGGGCCCCATCCGGGTAGTGGAATTCCCCTGGGGTGTGGCCCTCCGTCAGACCCAGGTACGCGTAGATGTTATACTTCTTCACGATGCTGGCGATGGCTGCATTCTCCTCTGGGCTCCTTGGGGCAGCAATGTCACTGCCTGCTCGGGCACAAATCTCCTTAATGGCATTAAAGTCAGCCGACTGCCCATTTGTGGCAAAGACCTTGTCCCCCACTGCCAGCATGGACCCCTGCAAGCTGAGGACTAAGAGCAGAGGAATTTGGGTCAGACCACCAACCTCTGTCCACACCCATCGTGTCCCTTCAGTTCCCACTGCCAGGTTCTCTCCAACTTCATTTCTGCCTCTTTCCTGTGTGTGTATGCATGTGTGTGTGTGTCTGTGTGTCTGTCTGTCTTTCTGTCTGCCTGTCTGTCTTCCCTTCTTCCAATCTCAGTTTTCTAAATTTCTCTGCTCTCATCCATCCATCCATCCATCCAACAGCTACTTATTACCAGAAAAGGTATAACACCCTGGGATTCAACAGAAAGCAAGTCAAGCAGAGAAAATGGGGACTGAAAGAAAGTCCATGTCTATTTGTCACTTCTGCACCATTCAGAGACATTAGAAAAAGATGCATCACTCCTTCCAAGGCCTGCATGTTTACACTCAAGTCTATAGTTGTGGAGACCAGTGCCAAGTACACAAAACTTGTGAGAGACACATACTTATGAGGCCCCAAAGGGGTCCCCTTACCTCCTGTTGACTGTAGGATTTTACGTTTAAGGTAACGGAGAATGGTTTGGATTTTCTCATCCAGAGAAGCTGGCAGCCCTATGGAGAGAACACCACCCTACATGAGGGCCAAAGCAGTAAGATCTCTGCTTGCTGCCAAGCAGTGCCAGCTGAAAGCCTGAAATTCTTCCCATCAAGTGCCTAAGCCCAGCCCCAAGTTATAAGGGCACAAGTTACAATGGGATGTTTCTACAGTCCTCTACCTTCCAAACAGCCTTGTGCTGTTCTTCCTTATCCTGCTCTCCTTGCCTGCTCTACCCCTGGAGCTCTTCCGCCTGCCCACCTCTGTGCACTGTTCAAGCGTCTGCAAAGGGCCTGGCCCCACACCCTCCACCAAACCCGGTAATCTCTGCCCTCTGCTGATGGGCCTCCAGACTATGCAGAGCTGTGGGACTTCCTCTGCATGTGGGACCCCCAATCACACCCGCCATGGCCTGAGTCCTTGATCTGGAAACATGGGTACCTTTCAGAAAGGCTCCCAAAGCCTCAGGCTCAGGAAGGAGCACCCCTGTTCTCAGTGCTGTCCCTCCTCCCCTCTGTGACACCTCACATCTCTCCACCAACACTATGCTGCATGGAACACTGCCTATACCTGTCAGGCCCTGGATGGTGACCACATCCCTCCAACACTTCTCGTTTCTCTCCTCAGCCACACATTCTCTTACATTAGCGAAGCACTACGCCTTGGGCGCCACTACCGTTTGTCTAGTCCCCATCATCTCCCATGTGGCTGATCACATAGCGCTCTGCCCATGTCAGCACTGCTCAATCCCACCCCTCTCAGCCCTACTTACCTGGAGGGCCCCTCTCACCAGGCTCTCCCTTGTCTCCTCGTTCTCCAGGGACACCAGGAATTCCACTCATCCCATTACATCCAGGGAAGCCTGGCATTCCTCCAGGGGGGCCCATGGGGCCTGCAGAGGGAAGGGGATATGGACTTGTGGACCTCCACTGGCATTGGGCTGGCTCACCTGCTGTTCCTTGGGCACTTTGAAGATAGACTCCCCAGGATACCCTAGAATAGGGCCCATCAGGATTCCCATCATGCCCAGGTCAGCTGAACTCCTGGGCCCAGCCTAGACCCCTGGAGAGATAGACCTCCTGAAAATGGGCCTCTGTCACTTGGCTGAGCCAAAAGCATACCCACAGTACCTGGAGGTCCAGGGTCTCCTTTCACACCATCTCTCCCATCTCTACCGGGCAGACCATGGGATCCAGGAATCCCAGGAGTCCCAGGAGTCCCAGGGACACAAAATTCTGTCCTGTTGCACATGATGCCAGAAACTGCCATCAAGATGAGGGTGAGGGCCAGAGAGCACAGTGTCATGGCTCCCGCTCCAGCTGTTTCTCCTGTAGAAGGAAAAGGCCATGGGCCATCTGAGGTACTTTCAAATCTTTCCCCTCACCTTGCGCTTTGTCAGTACTCAAGAACTTGGCAGAGCCTGAAGCCAGGCAGGTCCAGACAGGAGCACTGAGAAGACCCAAAGTATCCACACACAGAAATTCCCAGCATCATCAGGCATGTAACACAGCCCCGTGCCTCCTTCCTCTGGTTTGCAGTGGTGGGTGCCTGGGGTGGGTACGGAGCAAAGTGGGGAGTATGGATGGAAGTCAGAGGCCCAGGTCTCGTGGGAGTATAGCCTCCCAGTGTGACCCTGGGGAACTCACTGTGCCTCTCTGACCTCAGCTGGATCTACTGTGCTCCAGAGACAACCTTGACCTGTTCTTCCCAGGCTTTGGGGAGGAGGAATGCGTCCTTCACTCACTCTGCCTGTCCCTCAGCATTCTCAGTCACCCTCTTTTTGGGTTCTAAGAAATCATGGACCTATCAATGAGCAGAGAAGACCTGGGCTCCTGGTGAGGAGACCTTCTTCCCTTTGGCCTGCAGCTGTCAGGCTGATTCTCATTGCCTGATTTGACCCAAATACCCAGGGCTGGGGCTTGCTCACCCACACGCAGGGCCTCAGGCTGCTTGGGTCTCTGCCTCCAGCTCAGAGTGGAGAGGTAAATAGCACCATTTATAGGGTGAGGACTGCTAACCTTCCTCTCCATGCCTGAGAGGCCCATAACCCAAGGGCCTCCACTCTAAGGAGGGCGGGGCGGAAGAGGCTAATGCTGTTTACACAGCACATTTCTCCACAGAGCACTCAAGCTGGAGGAACACTTAGGCCCTTGAGGGAAGCAGAAAAGCTACTGAAGAAAAATCCAAGCTGTAAGGAGGGAAAGCTCCTCTGACTGAGGCCACCCGCTCTATTCCTAATAAACAATGGCAGATGAAAGCTTTACCAGGCACAAGCGTGGATCCATCTCATCCCTGGTGTGGGTCCATACCAGGCATAGGCTGTGCTTAAGTTCAAGGGGGTAGTTTGAGCTGAGCACACCATCGGTCCTTGGACCTGACTCTGCCAGAGCTCCAGGCTTCCCAGTGTCTGCCTCTGGAGTCCACAGCTGAATTGGTAGGCAGATGAGCAGAGCAACAGGAAGCACACTGCATATTCCTTGCCCCTCTGCCCTGGAAGCTTCAGTTGTGAGAAGGCAGGAGAGAGCTGGGGTTGCAGGACAGCTGCCTTTCAAGCTCAGGCCATGGGTGATGTTGGTCATCTGCAGTGGTGCTTACTCCATGTGGTCCAGTGCTGCCCTAACTGGTGAGGTCTCCTGTTCAAGCCACCTGAGAAGGAAACTCTAACTGAAGAGGTGGAAACTATGGAAAAACAAGACAAGAAAAAACTCCCCATGCTTCCTTGTAAGTGGCCTGGAAAATCTTAAAATCCTCAAGGAGTGTGGAGACGTTTTAGGGAGTGGGAGCTCAGCTAATGGGATTCATTAGTCACAAGAGAAATGCACATCACAGCCATGTTGAACTATCATCTCACCTAAGTAAAAATGGCTATTATCAGAAAGAAAAAAGGTAACTGCTGAGGAGGATGTGGGGAAAAGAAGACACTTGTACATCACCCACCAGAGGGCAAATTAGTGCACCCTTCAAGGAAAAACAGCATGGGGGAGCCTCAACAAATTAAAAATAGAACTACCATATAACCTGGCAACTCTGTTTCTGAGTAAATAGCCAAAGCAAATGAAATTATTATACAAAAGAGACATCTGCACTGCCATGTTTATTGTAAAACATAGTAATGTGGCAACCTACTATTCACAGTAGCCAAGAAATGGAAGCAACCTACACGTCCATCAACTGATGGATGAAAAATACAGTGCACGTACCCCATGGATCTACGCAGCCATAAGAAGGAATGCCACACCAACACCTGTGACAAAGCAGATGGACCTAGAAATCATTACATTAAATGAAATAAACCGGGGACAGAAAGGCAAGTACAGCACAGTATCTCACTCTGATGCAGAACTGAAGACAACTGGTCTCAGAGAAGCTGAGAGTAAAAGCATGGTTAGCAGAGTCAGGAGAGGCAGGAGGGCCCAAGACGGTCAAGTTCAGTCAGTGAGTACTGAGTTGCAGTTAATAGGGGAAGAAGTTCTGGCATATTCTTGAATAGCAGGGTGACAATGGACAGCACTTGAGTACTTGTGTATCTCAGTGAAAGCCAGAAGATAGGAGTCTGAGTGTCTCTGCCATACAGAAGTGGTGAGTGTTTGAGGAGAATGATATGCTTCACCTGAGATGTACACATGCAGCAAAACATCTCATGTTACCCTATCAATATGCACAACTCTTACGTTTTTAACATCTTTTGTGTGACAAGAATTGAACTCAGGGCCTTGTGCTTGCCAGGTAGGCACAGTGCTACTAAGCTATATCCCTGGCCCTTATGTTGTTACAGATCGGTTAAAATAAATTTACTCTGTAAAAAGATACAGTAATCAACACAATGTAGTATTGGTGGAAATGTAGAGAAACAGACCACATAGAAGAGAGTCGAGAGCCTAAAACTGCACAGGCCACAAATTCAGTTAACTTATCTTCCACAAAGGAGCACAGACAGCACAGTGAGAGCCCACAGCCTTTGTGACAAATGAAGTTGAACAACTGGACACCCATGTGCAAAACCATTTAGATGTAGACCTCACATCCTTCCCCCAAATCAACCGAAAACAAAGGATAGGCCTAAGTGTAAAATGAAAAGCTGCAAAGCTCCTAGAACAGTGGTGGCAAACCTTTCAGAGCTGTCAATGATCCAAGACTGGCCGCTGCTGCCCATGTACCACAGGTTCCCACCACTGTCCTAGAAGATAACACGGGAGAAGGTGGAGAGGCCGTTAAATTTTGTGATGACTTTTCAGCTGCAACCCCAAGTCATAACTCACCAAAGAAAGAATTGATAACTTAGACTTCACTAACCTAAAACGTTTTGCTCTGCAAAAAACACTCAAAGGGACCAGGAACTTTGTATGTTTAGTAAAAAGAGAAACCCTTGTTAACCCCTAAATCACCTGCATAAAGACTGAAGACTACTAAATAAAGGAAAGATGCTACCAGCTGTGACATAATTCCTCCTACTTTGAATAGAGGACTAATTTTAATAAAAGTGAGGTTTGTACCTCAGGGAGATGGGGGAAAAAAAAGACTGCAGGGTATTTGCTGCTGGATGGGTATAGATCAGTGAGGTCAACTGGAGACACAGAAACAAACCCACACAAATTGTCCAACTGATTTTTGACAAAGCGACAAAGTCAATTCTGTGGAAGAGAAATACCCTCTTCAACACTCTAGTGTCAGGGAAATTGGACACCCATGGACACTGTAGGGGAAGGAAGAGGAGGAGGAGAGGAGGAGAAGGAAGAGGCAGGGAGGGGGAGAAGAAGGGAAGGGAAAGGAAAGGGAGTGAAGGGAAAGGTGAAAAGAAGGAAAGGGGAGGGGAG
>PVLD010013707.1:0-47785 GCA_004027595.1 Dinomys branickii | reverse complement strand
GTTGTTGTTGTTGTTGTTTTTGCTGTTGTTGATGTTTGCCTGTTTTGTTTTTTGTCTTTGGATTTTTGGTTTTTGTGTTTTTTCTGTTGTTGAGAGGATTAATTGTCTGACTAAATTTGCATGTCTGTATATGGGCTTATATATTTACACTTCGAAGATATCAATGGATAAAGCAATAGCCACTGTTGAGATCATATCACCTTGTCTATAGATTAGTTGTGATTGTACTATTTTTTATGCTAATTGGTGTCTGTTTGTCAATATGTTTTTGTACTTGTATTTTTTTTTAAATAAAAAAAAAAAAAGAATCTATGTTAGGAGGCTGAGGGATGTGCACTGGAACCAGGAAGTGACACTCAAGGGAAGGACCAGAGCTCACCAGAAAAGAACACAGCCATCTTCAGTGACAGTGAGGACCCCCTCTGATGATAAGAACAGCAGAGTTATATCAGGAAAGCAAGCACAACAATTTTCTCCAGGAGAATCAACAGCACACCATCTTCCCATCCAGTTCCCCTTTAGTCTAGTGGAAGCATTCCTAAAGTGGGCCTTCCACACCCAGCACCAAGCTGATTCAGTTCAGCTGGGTGTTACAAATTGACCATTAGTTAACCCACCACACTGCTAGTATCTGAATTTAAAATAAAATAAGGCACTATTCTGCAAGCACATAGGAAAAACTGACTCACATTTGAAAAACTGGAGGGGGTGAGAAGGTACAGAGGCTTGAATACGTAAGGGAAAGGGCCGTGCAAACTGACCTGCAACAATAGGGTAGCTAGCAAAGAAATTTGAATGAAGAGGAAAGATAGGCCTTGTAATTTATTTGTTGAGAATTTTCTCTATCCTCTGTTCTTTGTCTATCTCCTTTTTGAAGTATCCAACAAAGTCTACATTTTTCTTCCTGTCAGTAAATAATTTTGAGAAATTCAAAATTGTGCAAAAAAGCACATGTGAGCCCAGAAGCCAAACAGAAAAGTAACATGATAATGTAAGCCTCTAGGATTTCATAGCGGTGGAGATGGATGAAATTTTATTTAGTTGAAAATTTGGAACTAGATATGAAAGAGAATTCAGCCTTCAGATAATAAAGGATCAGAACTAATTCTCTGATTGTATAATTAGAAGATAAGATGAGGAAATATTAGAACTAAAAAAGTGCAAAGTAATGAACAAGAGTCTTACAGGAGATCTACCATTATCTCAAACTGAGCACAATCCCAATTCTTTTTGATTGTTTTCCCATTTGGCTTTAAATTAATTACTAAAACTATTCTGTGTAACTCATACTTTGTGGTGAAAATTCTGCTGGATTAGGCTAATCTTTCTTCTATTCTGGCTTTGTACAACACTACAATTATTCATCAGGCGGACCTGCTTGAAAGTCATTCTGTCTGAAGTAGATAGATATCTTTCTCTGGATCCAGTGGAACCCTGTGTGTGCCTCCTTCATATTATTGGTACATTGGCCCTAAGTTAGGGAAAACTCTGACTGAATGCAGTTAATTTGTAGGAAAGTGGGAGATATCCTATGCCAAGCAGCGAGGATAAAGTTTCTCTGGTAATTTTCTCCTTAAAAAGAGAAATAGGAAGTATTTAATAGGCTATGAACAATGGGTAATTAGGACGTGAGAAACATTTAACATCTACACCCTGCAGAATTTGTGGAGGCAGGCAAATATCCCTTACTTCCCATAGGATAGCACTTATTGCAGTGCTTGGTTCATGGTATGCTTCTGATGTGTGTTTTTTATGCTGATAAATGAATTCATTCCTCAGTGAAAGACCAACATAGCACTACAACCAATCTTATTAAAGTACTAAGAATCTGACAACTTTGAAAATAGGTAAGAGTTATACAGAGAGCAAACCATCTACTCAAAAACAGCAAATCAAGGCTGCAACAAAGAAAGTACTTTGTCATTGCTTATAAAATAGTCACTAGGATTTAGAATTAAGCAATGGTCACATGGAATTAGCTTGCACCTAATTGCCCAGAAAACTGGTGCCAGAGATACAGAATCACACAGTGAGTGAATTATGGGTCCAGAAGAGGTGAGAGCTTAAACATGCGATGCTACTGAATAACCAGATGACCCAGATGGCATTAGACATAAGTGTGCAAAACACTGTGTCAGTGAAGCAGCACAAAATCAGTGCACCTGACAAGAGCACGGAAGCAGATGGACTTTGATTCCCTGGTCCCGGGCTCTAAATTACACCTTTTATAGTCTTTGAAGGATGAGTGGCTTTGCCTTATAGAACTCGAGACTGGCACCATTGTACTTAGCTTCTTCCATCTAAAATGTTAAAGTCTGACTGATATTAAATCAGTATGAAATGATTTTAAAAGTTTCAAATCTTTCATCTTCATTTAGAATGTGCTTCTCAAATGCTTTCCTACACATTACTAACAGCAATGCTCTGAGCGAGAAGGAGAAACTGAGATGGGTAGAAAATATAGTTCTTTTGTGTTAAACAACCCTTAAAGTCACAAGGCGATATGTTTCCTAGAACCACGAACTAGCGTTTGCGCACTCCACTGCCAGCACCGTTCCCGAGTGTCAGCGCTGCTCTCAGGACAGAGTGCACACAGACATTGCGTTTCCTGAAGGGATGCTCGCGTGGACACCCTGCTTACTGATCAAATGCTGCTGTGTGGGAGTAACACACTCAATATAGAGGAATACAGTTCTGAACATAACGAACGTAACAGTACACTGACTTTAAGTAAACACAAAATTATACGATCAATCTCACATGTCTATATTTGTTTCTCAGAGTATCCAAATTGAGGCTATCAATGTATAATACAACAACCACTGTTAATTTCCTATCACTTTGTCTGAAATTCTGTATTGCTTCTATTGTTTTTGTGTTATTTTCTAAATGTAGTGTGTTTGTGAAGATGTTTTCATTCTTTTATCTTTAAAATAAAAATTAAAAACCAGAATATGTTTTACAGATTATGACAAATTTTCAAAGAACTCATATCAGAAGAAATCTATAAAGAGAGATTCACTAAAAATTGAGGTAAGGTTAATAAGCAATTATTCTGAAAGTAATCACTTTGGCATGGACCTGAATTAACTCTGGATAATACCAATATCCTTGAAACTAATCCTTTTTCTTTTGAAAAGCGTGCATGTATTAGTTTTCTTGCACTGTGTAATAAATTACTCATACTTAACACCTTTAAAGAGTAGTCACATATTATTTCTGAATCTATATGGGTTGATAGTCCATTCCCCCACCCGGTAGCTAGATTTTCTCCTGCAGAAATCAAAAGGTGATGATCAGTGTTGACTGGGCTATATACTCAGGAAGAAAATCCAGTTCCACACATATGCACATCTTTGGCCCAATTCACTTCCTTGCAGCTGTATGGCTAAGCTCTATGAATCCCCGTGGAACGTCAGATGGAAGCCTCCTCAGCAGCCGCAGGTACACAGCTCCTGGACGCATTGTCTGTGATCTCATCTCACCAATTAGGAAATAATCTCTATTGCTCGGACTCTGTCATCTCAGGGAAGCCCCAATCTTTCTTTCCAGGTTTTCACTTAATTGAATCAGAATTGCCTCCTTTTAAGTCTGGTAAAAAGTCTATTGTTTGAGGGAATTAAATATCTTCTATAAAATCATTTCACCTTTGCCATTGCAAGTGATGTCATATAACTTTTAGTAGATTATGTTGTGTACCAGCCATCTACGGTCACTAGTCACACTGCAAAGGATAAGGCAATGCAAAGCACGAGTACTAAGAGCTTAGAATCACATAAATATGCCCTATGGTATGCTAGACGCAAATAGATATTGGACATTGTCGAACAGAGAGAATGAATCCATTACCCATGAGTGAAGTAGATGAGACCGAACTTAACTGTGTCTCTTAAGATGCTTTCAAATGAAGCCTGTTCATTTACTTTACTATTCCATGTAAAGATGCTATGAACATTCAGGTGAAAATCTGGCTTAGACTCATGCTTTCATTCCACATAACAAAATACTTAAGAGCGATGGTATAATGCTATAGTGAGCCAGGCATTGTGGTGAACGCCTGTAATCCCAGCACTCTTGGAGATTGAACCAGGAGAATCGTGAGTTCAAGTGCAGCCTTGGAAACTTAGCAACTTAGAAAATAGGCGAGAGATGTAGCTCAGTGGGAAGATCCTGTGTTCAAATCTCAGTAGCACACACACATGCACGCATTCAAAAGCCTTTATGACACTTCTCTATTAGAAAAACAGGGCAGTTTAACTAGTTGCCATTGAGATGTGCTATTATAGTTTTGTCACTGCTGCATTTTAGACAAAACTTCTAGCAGCTCAGCTGCACTATTATCTCTCTACCCAGACACCAGGCGCTGAGTCGCTCCAGCCTGATTACTCTTGACAACCTTATTTAGTAAATAAGTGTCTGTGAAAACAATTCTATTTTTAAAGAGTGAAAATACTGTTTTTGAGATGAAATAGAATAAAATTATGTGAAGAATTTTATATAAGATCATAAGGTCATCTTTATCAGTTTAAGGGTAAGCTATAGAAGAGACAGTTCTTTATGCTGGAAAAGAGAAGCTCACAGAACTATTGTTTCAAGGAATTTAGTATTTGTGTTTGTATACGTGTCTGTCTATATTGTAACTGTAATCTGTAACACAAGAGAATAATTGGGCAAAATTTATGTCACCATAAATTTTGGCTACCTCTCAGTAAGTTTTTAAACTTGAAAAGCTTATTTTTGTAAAGCGTGGGAAGAAAAGGCACATCTGCCTCAAATGGGACTGTACTCTGAGTTCCAAATAGTAATATATAAGTATCTTGTTATCTAAATGTCAAGTCCAGCCAAGTGTAGTGGCACATGCTTGTAATCTCAGCACTTGTGAGACAGAGGCAGAAGGATCATTGCAAGTGCAAGACCAGCCTGGACTACAAACTGAGCTCAAGGCCTGCTTGAACTGCATGGTGAGACCCTGTCTCAAAAAGACAAACTAACTACATAAATAAATAAAATGCCAAATCCAGATATTTTAAATATCCTGACAAATATAGTAGGATAAACTCCGTGTGAATAAAAATATAAACTACAACAGTGTACCATTATATCTTATATATTTCTCAGATTTAACCATACCATTATGGATCATGTATAGATTAGTAAAATTCAAGAAATAATTTATGCTTTCTCCTTCCTCTTCCTCTTCTGAAAGGTGAACAGAGTTTTCTGACGTGGTTTATTGTTGTGTCAGTTGAAAAGAAGTGGAAGGGATTGGTGGCCAGGGTCGGGTGAGGTGTGTTGGGCCTCGGTGTTTTGGGAAAATAATATAGTTAGTTGCCCTGAGACAAAATTTCAATATTAATAATAATTCTTTAAACTTTGTGCACTATAAAACAAGTTTTGGCTTTAATTATAATGGCATGTGTAAGTGCACTCAGCAGGCTGAGATTTTTGTATTCACTGTGGGCCCCTCTGTTTGGACTTTAAATGTCAAAACCAGAAGTTTTGCCAGCCACCCCCTGAACAGACCTCAAGGCGAGGGGCAGCAGGGCAAGGGACAGAAATATCAAAGCACAGAGATGGGGGCAGAAGGAGGGACCCACACAGGCACCTCCAGCTCCTGAGGCCGCTCCTACTCTCGGCCTGGCCTGTAGCTGAACCCCCAGACTCACTGACATGCCAGAGCTACAGCACGGACACATGTGATGTTAAAAATTGTCATAAAGTTATGTGAAATATGCTTTCTTGGAATAAGCTATCATTATAATCTTATTACTTTAAGAATCATCATTCCATGTGTTTTGATACATAATATTAGTGTAAAATAGTGGTTTAAAATACTTTTCATGCTAAGAACATGAATAGATCTCTTTCTAATTAGTCCATTTTCCATGGAGGAATATTTTCCACATATTCTCTTTTGTGGAAGAATATTTTTTCACAGAATTTTGCATCGATTCAATTTCTGTACTTTACTTTGGTTTCTGTAGAAGCAGATGCTATGAAAGCTTTCTTACTTAAACATGCTGATGGGAAGGCAAAGAGGCACTTTTCTCTTGGGTATTCAGTTTGGTCAAACACGACCTTAGCATTATGACAATATTCTGAGAACAATGTCATGATAATGGTCAACTGGAAACTAAGTCCTTCTTCAATTTGTTGAATGCAAATTAAAATAACATACCTTGGGAATACTTGTGCTATCAGGTCATGGGCACCATATTTTTTCAATGCAAAATCCTTTATGTCTATGCTTTTTCTTTCTGACATTTGTGAGATGAGTTCTTCTAAAGTAAACCCAGGATGCTTGTGGGGTTCACCATGAGTTTAAAGTGGGGGAGACACAACAGGAAAGGAAAGATGGGAAAATGAGAATCTGGGATGAGGCTGCTATGGTTTCTTTCTAGATGCTCCCCTAAAGCCAAAGGCACTCAGAGGTGGGCCTTGGGGAGGTGAAGGGACCATGGGGCATGATACTCATCAGGCTATTAGTACACTGATGAGTTCACAGATAAATGTGACATTAGGAGGAGAAGCTTGACCGGAGGAGGAGGCTCAAGGCATCATGGCCTGGAAGGATGCACCCCACTTTGATCTCTGCTTCCCACTACTATGCACTAGTTCTTTCTCCTCTGCATTCCCCTGTGCCCTGCCACCCTACCTTGGAGCCAGCCTACTGTTGACTGAATTCTCTACAACACAACTGGGAGCCAACATATATCCATCCTCCTCTAAGTAGTGGTGTCAGGCATTGGGTCTCAGGAAAGGGAAAGTAAGCCAGAAAGTCAGCTCAGACTTGTGATCATTCTGCCCCAACTCAGGAAAGAAGAAAAACAGATTGAGAACCTGGAAAGGGTAGAATATTTTGAAGATCACTCTTGTGGAGAAGCCTCTTGCAAAGCATTTTCACAAGAATGTTCATGCTGATAAATCATGGGTTGAAAATAATCATTCACCTGTTGTTTCCATAATAGCTAAAAATACTGAAAAGTGTGTAGAATCTGATGTCTTATTGGCATCTATAATTAATGGGATAAATAACCTCAGTTTATAGACAAGATTAAATATTCTTTGTATAGGCTTTTAGTGTCTACTATAGAGTTACAAAAATAATACAGAATAAAAGAGGGGAGAAGTACTAAAAATTGCAGAATTTGCTAGGCACATAACCCAAGCTAATACTGATTCACATAGTATTATTCCTGGGTAAAACTATTCATTCTTCTGAGACTATGCCTAGCTGTACACGCACTGAATTTCTGCACTGAACAAAGAAATACACTGCTTGCTATAAATCAAAATAAGCAAGTTCTTATGCACATTCTTGACTACTTATGAGATGCACAATACTATTACAGTTCTCTGTGAAAATGCAATGAGCTATAAAGTACTTCCAAAGTATTATTAAATGACAAGTAATTAAGCCATTATGTTACTACACAACACTAAGATTACCAATATTTAGAACTAATTTGCCTACCTTTGTATAAACTGGAAAAATTTTCTATCTACAATATATTTTTCATGGATTCTTGTGTCATGTTTTAAGCAAGACTATTTGAATTGGCATCACACAATCACACACAACAAAAAACAAACATCTACTTACTGTGGGCCACTGAGCAAATTACTGATCACTTTTATCATGTTTTTCCTTTTGATATTCCTTTGGGGCATAAAAGTATTCATGGCAAGAATATAGTCTTTAGCTTGTATTCCTATCTTGAAAGCAGTAGCTGACATTTATTAATATTATACTACATTACACTTATATGCATAATAATAAGAAATTAATACCTTACTAAGTTAATTAAAATAAAATTATAATTTATTAACACTTGAAATTTCATAAATATTGGTTTTATATCTTTTATACAACATTTCTATATTTTCTGAACATAATTTTAAACAACTGTTAGCTTTGTAAGGTTTTCAAACATTTCAAAAAATAATCAAGATTTTATAAAGTTTGTCATTAGTTTTAAAATGATCTTTACAAATGGCATTCTTGTTTATCTTTCACTGTCGGCATGCTTTTAAACTGCATTTTTTTCACTGCGTTTTGAAGCTCTCTTTTACCTTCACAGGCTAATTTCCTCCACTTTTCCTTCTTCTCTCTGACAGTCTCCTTCCTGCAAGCCTTTTCTTCCTAAGGTCTCATCAGAGGCATTAGCTTTTATGTTTTGGTTTCTTTCTTTATTTTAACAACCGCATCACTCCTTGCCAATTCTGTGTTTCTGAGGCACTCTTTCCTGAGCCGTGATTCTCTGTTTCTAATTAACGCTGGTGTTACATTTTTAGGTATTTCTAATGTGCTGAAACCAGGTGATGCACTGTTCTCTGAGAAGCGGGCAGGGTCACCCTTCACTTATACTGAGCTATCATGCTCCCAGTCAGCTGTCTCACATGAGAATTACCTCACATTGCATTCAGTTCAGCGGGACGCTAATATGAAGTGTGACTAAATAGTACACTGAATGTTCTAACTATAGAATAAGACACGTTACTATCAATCGCCCTCAAAATATGCCCCCTCGCTTCAAAGACCCATTTTGGTCATGCAAAACAGTTCAGGAAGGCCTTTTCCATGACCCTCTTTATAATTAGTTGCACTGTTGTGATTGTCTCTGTGCCCTGAATCACTTCAAAACAATGAATCAATTCTGTTTATTGGGAATTTTGACTTTGGGGAAAAAACAGACGTCACATCGTGCCAGACCCAGTAAATAGGGGGATAGGAACACAATTAACGCTTTTATGTGCATGCTTTCCACTGGATCACATTTGTGCAGATGCATTCACAACATTTTTAATCACACCTCACAAAGATACAAAAGAAAACTTACAGAACTTCATCACAAAGTATAAAAACGAAGGGATAAGTGTGTTCATAATGAAGAGGAGAGCCTGAGAGGAATTTACGGTGACATGTATTTTACGGTGACATTGGGAGGGGAATGTATCACCATAAAACACATGTCACCATACATGTCACTATTGCTGTATTGAAACAGTCGCCATATATTTCAGGCACATTTCATACATATATGTTCAATTGGGGGTATTTTTGTTGCACTAATCTTTTATTACATCTCTACCTTTGAACAGGTTTTACCCTGGATTTCACATAAGACTAGCAGTATTTATGTATGATGCTTTTATAAAATCATTTCATCTACTCTATCTGTTCTGTGGCTATTAGTTTGCAAACATATCAGCACACTGAAGGTGTTTCTTGCTTTGCCCGTTATGTTCTTCTAAGAAGTCCCATCTTTCAGCTAGTTTGCTTACTCCTCAGGCCTTGAAATTCATAGAATTTGGTAAAATGTAATTGTACATTTTCTTCTTTCATTCTTTAAAATAATGCAAAATTGTGCTAGAAAACCAAATTCTATTATGGACACTATTTTAAAAGTTATGTCTTTATTTCCATTTTCTTTTCTTTCCTTTTTATTCAATTTCCTAAATAGTGATAAGGGCAGCCAGTGTCTCAGACTTTCCTTTTCTGTGCAAAACTTCACAACCATAACAGAGGTTTAACCTCTTCTGTTCAGTCCTGCCTTGGAGCCTGTGGTAGCATCTGTGACTGTTAAGAAAACATGTAGTGATAAGACAGTTGATCGTCAAGTTATATAAATAGAGATGCTCTAGGACTATATGGAAGTATATTTTGGATAAGATGAAACTTTGACTAGATTATCACTTTATATGTACTAAGCAGAGAAAAGGTATTTGTTGAATGTGGTTGATATTATATACCCATTAGTGAGAAATCATGGAAAACCTAGATATCTTCTATCCCTTCACACAATACATGGAGTCCTTCTATTTATCAGTGACCAGGTGTCCTCCCTAGTTTGCATGTGAGAAGTTTCTGAATGGAATCCAGAACACTTTGCACCTTCTCAGAATAGTAACAGAGAAGTTGTGAGAAACAAGCAAAGATTTTCTCACCTGTTATGATAGATAGTGAATTCGCTAAAGTATACTTTAAACACCAGGCTCATGACTCATACTATACTAAATGGCATTTGGTGCAATAAAGACATTTTTCAGTGTTAACAGAAGTTTAATTTTATGCCAGATTAATGACATTAAACTGCAGCAAGATCCTGTTCTCCCTGAATGACAAGTTCTGGTACAGTGAGTTTAAGACACTGTTGAACTTTTATAAGCTTTTCATATTCTTGACATTCTTTCATGTACACATCCCAGAAGAGGAAAGGGAGGATGCATGAATGTGGTATCAGTGAAGTCAGTGACTTAGGAAAAATTCAAGAGATGAACACTATATGACTTGTTAATGTGTTAAGAGTAAAATATTGGAAGTATCTGGAACTTAAGTAATATGAGATGTATGATAAAATGAAAAACTTCCTGAAAAAAACTTATGATTCATTGCTTAAACAATTTTAATATTGAAGCTTCTATAAAATTTTAAATGAAAATGAAAATTATTGTTGATATGGTCCATGCAAAATTTATTTTACTTTTCTCAAAACATTCCTGAAAGCATTTTCTATTCAAGAGAATGTCAAAGTCATCGCTGGTGGTGTCTAACAAGTCTATTTCTTTGTCAGTTTTGCTCAGATGACCCATGTAATTGTGAGTTCTGTTCCGAGTATGTTTACATATCTTCAGGTTGAAAATCATTTCAATTCCATGACAAACTTGAGTACTGATCAGTATGGTCACATGCTGATTTATTGTTTGTGTTTATTTTCTCTGATTTGTTCATCTTTGCAGTTAAATTGGTAAACCCTACTTTTTAAACATTAGAAAGAGAGAACTAGTAACAAAGCAGTACTTCTTTATTTTTATCTCTAAGTCTCCATAGATTTTTGAGCCAAATAATAATGAATACATACAAATAATTATATATAGTCATTATTTGAATTTGCATTTAAAGTGGTTCATATACTGAACTATAAGGCTTCCCAATCAAATGATGTTTTACATTGAAAATAACAAGAGAATGTCATAGTCTTTTGTGTATTTTACTTAAATGACTTTTAGGAGTTAATTAAATATTTCTTTTGTAGAGATGAATGATAGCCCCATAATTTAGTTCACTATGGCAATTTAGGGAAGGAGGAAAAATAATTAATTTTAAAACTCTTTCTGTTGGTGCCTTTATTTACAATCTCTTAACTCATAATTCAGAAATTATTTTTTCTAAGTTAGAATAAAACTGGACTAAGAAGTAAATGTAGTCACTCCCATAATTGAAAATTACTTTTTTTTTTTTGGAGTTGCTGGGGATCGAACTCAGGACCCTGCGCTTGCTAGGCAAGCACTTATTCCACTGAGCTATATCCCCAGCCCTGAAAATAACTTTTATTTTCTAAATGAAAATGGAAATTATCGGTGAGATGGTCCATCCAAAAGAGAAACACAAATGTGATTCAGGCTTACTATTTGACTAAATTCTTATTGTTCTACTATTTATTTAAAATTTGCAATTTAGCTCAGCAACACGGTTATGGTTTGGGGGATATTTTGCAAGGGACAACAATACAATATAGGACACGTATTTAATATGATTATTTATAATAGTCACCTGAAGAATAATACACAAGAGAGTGCAGGACACCTGTCCACACACATGGACCAAGAATACAGCTGAGGTCCTGAATCCCAGGATAATGTCCTGCACGAGTCCAGCTGAAACCCCAGAGCATCCCATGAATGCCTCCCACGAATCCAACTGGAGGCCCAGAGCCAATGACAACATCTCATGCAGGCCTGTTTCACAAATCTGCCCTGGGAAGGCCCAAAAGTCAGTGGTGAAATCTAGAAAGCCTGATCCAGTGAGACGAAAGATCTGCACTAAAAGGCCAAGGGATCTACACTGGAGCCAGGAAGTGATGCTCAAAGTGAGGACCAGAGCTCCCTGCAAAGTGAACTGAAGCTATTTTCAGTGCCAACAAGGTCCTCAGCTCCTCAGAGGATCGAAACAGCCAAGTTCATCAGGAAAACCCACGTGACAAGCTCCTCCAAAACAAACAACAGCTCCCAACAGCCTCACTTCTTCTCCAGTTCTTCCTCTTATGCTGCCGGCAACAGTCCCCAGGGGGGCCTCCCACACCCAGCGACACACTTACTCAGTTCAGCTGGGGGTTATAAATTGACCACCAGTTGTCAATCCACTACAAACCCCTTATGAATTCCTTTGGAAATACCTATAAATCATTGAGTCTTCCTCGTGGTTATTCATGATCCAAATGATGTGTATAGCATTACAATATTATGTAGTAATATTCAAATCTTTATCAGTTTAGATTTATACAAATGAAACCACATCACTTAATGTTTTAATTACAGTAAAAATCATAAGTGTATGTGTACATATGTTTCAAAAATATATAGAAATCATAGGTATTTACATGCACATATGCAACATATATGTGTGTATATATAAACATATATAAATTTAAAAGTAATAGCTATACATACATATATTTCAAAAATATAAGACAGAAAGCCCCAGTCAGTAAGATATTAATAATGAGATAGTTTGCTGCATGTAATTAGGTAGATATAAATTTCATTATAACCAATAATATGAATGTGTGTTTCTAAAATTATATATATCCAGGAAGTTTCTTTTTCAATCAATCTGAAACATAGGTGGTTGAAATTCAGTAAAGTTGGTATGATATTCAAGTGGAACTTAAGGCAAAGTCACATTTTAAATTTGGCATGCATGCACAGTACAGTTGTATATACATACACATTTAAATTAGAAAATGAAAGTAAGCTACAAGTGGGTAAAATACTAAGAAATATTTAAATTATACTTATAACCAGAATTTAGAAAGATTGGCTCTAAAAATATTGCAATGTTTGGCTGGCTAGAGATTTTTTATGTATATTGGAAGCTCTATGGTTTTATCAATACACTCTGCCTACATATGTAGGCCCTAAGTACATTGTCAATTGCAGAGAACAATTTCCTTTTTTATTTTTAAATGTTCTATTTGTATGGTAGGATTCTTTGTATGCAAGCAACAAAAACCAAATCTGATGAATCTAGGTAAGAGAAAGAATTTATTGTATCTATGTAAAGGGGCTAAAAGAATTGACAAGAAAACTGAAAATGTCACCAAAGAAAATGCTGGAACCATAATATCATAATAACCTATGAATCAGAAACTAACATTCAAATTACATGTGGCACTACTCAATTGCTTTCCACCATGTCACTAGATCAAGACTCACAATCCTGGGTAAAGAAGTGATTCAGTGAGTGAAGAATGTATGTTATAAACTCTTTGCTGCTTTCTGCTCTCAGACAAGCCACCTTTCCCAGCTTTCTCTTCCTTCTGTCTTATGGTCATGTGACTACAGATGATTGACCCTTCTGTATTTATCTTTTCCTCTCTGTTGGCCTTCAGCAGTTCTCCCACTTTCGTGCCAGTCAGCAGCATCTTTAAAGTAAGGCTTATTTACATTGCCGATAGCCTTTACCATGAAGTGGAATTCAATATATGGCAATGAAGGAAGTAGTCACTAAAAGTCTATTCGATTACTTTTATAGCATATAATACACTAATTTTGCTTCATAAATTGCTTTTGAACAGATACAAAACATAAACCTAGTCACTGAAACTAATTGTGTGTTTGAGTTGCAGTAACTGAAATATTCAACTGGTAGTCTGAAAAAAGACAAATAGTTTGGTACAGATACTGAAAATCTATACAAAATATTAGTGGCATTATTTTAGATCAAATGAATACATGATGAACTAATCTTGATTTATTGTGGATGTAGAAGTAATTCTATGCAAAGAATTCATGAAGAATATATGAAACAAATTATTACCCAAAGCTACAGAATATTGTTTAAAGTACTGGTCCTATACCTAACTGCTGTAGCCAAAAGGAATGAAAAGAAATGGTAAAATTAAGAAGAGTGAAGGACAATGGACCAAATAGTTAAAAGAAAACAAAAATATGGATTTTAATGACTTTGTTACCAACTTCTCAATCAATTCTGAAACAGTAGCTAAATATTTTTGGTAAACAAATATTAATTAGCATAATACCATGGTCCCATTATAGATACAGAACATTATTTGACTACCTCACAAAAGAAAGATAGTCTTGTAACCTGCAGTTAACAATGAAAAAAGACTAGAAATTCTATTACAGGTTCATGACTTTATCACCCCATATAAATATGAACTTATTTTTAGGTAAATAATATTTTAATTTAGCTATTATTTAATAATACCTCTTCTTACATTAATTAATAAATACTTCTATAATTTAGCTTTTATTTTTGGTTTTCTGAGACAGGGTCTCACTATGTAGATCAAACTGGCCTTGAGCTCACTATGTATCCTGGGCTGGCCTCAAACCGACAGTGATTCTTCTGCTTCATCCTTCTGAGTCCTGGGACTACAGGCATGTATCACTACATTTGATGACAATATTTTTAATGATAAATTAATTTTCAAAAAACTAAGTTTTTATTTATTTTATAGTTATTATGGCTAAACTTTTATCTGAAATCTCAATAGAGTAAAACCTTAGATTTCAAGTAACTTGTTGATTATTCAGATCGTGGAACACTCGGAATAATTTTCCATAATAATGTTCCATAAGACAAGGAAATATTTCTAATGAATTTCAACTTTATTTAAAAGCAATGTTTTGCAATATCAGGAGTACACAATGCTGAATGATCATGATTGAGCCAATGGTCCCTTTCTCTCAAAGGGGAAGATTATAGGTGATCATCTCTCAACAGCAAGCGTTATGGAGGCAATTTCATTTGCGGAGGAGAGGGAAAGTTGAAGGAACCGTCCTCCTTGACTCCCCACCAGTCATGAAGGTTTCCAGAGATAATTGTAAATTAATTTATTTTTCTTTATATTTTATATTTTCTTTATTATTTTGTGTTGTATTTCAACACTGTAATCATTTTCATATGAATATTAGGGTTGTGTAATGAATAATCTGAGTTTTATTATTTCATATAGGAAAATTTATTTTGACCTACAAGTTCTTTGGATTGAAAGCATGTTTTTGGCATAAATTATGCTCACATACCAAGGATTTACTGTATTGTAAATTATTTTAAATTTATCAAATGTATAATAAGAACTGAATTCAGATTCAAAAGTCAATTTGACCACATTATTTTATTCAGTGAAACATTTTTACCCATACCCAACATAATATTAGAAAATATCAAAAGAAAAAATGCAAAACTATATTTAGAGTCATGTGGCATGCAGTAATAATTTCTGCGTGTTTACTGGTCTTCAGTCAACTAATGCAAAGCTATTAACTTTTCACTATTTTATTGGACTTCGTGCCTGGGGCAACACAGATCTGCTCAAAATGTCTCTCATCCTCCTGACATGTTTACATGCTTTTACAGCTATGATACTGGCACCCAAAGCAAACCCAATAGTGAAGTCTTGAATACATTAAACAAGGTGAATAGTAAACAAAAATTATATATATATGTATATATATATATGTGCGTATATATATATACACACACACGCACACACCACACATTAGCATACCTAACTTCATAATATATTCACTATTGAACATTAAAAGGTCAAAACCACTGGAACACAATCACATTGAGTGACTTTAATACCTCACTTCACAAATAAGTGTGTCAATTAAAAATATCAAGTCAGCAGTGTCAGAGCTGAATCATTTCTTCACATAAGTGGACTTAAAAGAAATGTACAGTGTGCTGACATACAACAGAATACACACTCTTCTCGACACCCCTTAAATTAAGTAAAAAAGATCAAAATCATTCATGCATACTGTCAGATTATAGAACAGTGAAACGTAAATCAATTTCAAAAGAAAACACATAAATCTTACAAACACCTGCAATTAAATTACACACTTCACAGCACTTAATGAGTCACAAAGGAAAACAAAAAGAAATTTATCAATTGCTAGAATCAAATAATAATGCTAGTACAACATATCAAAACCTACGGGACACAATACAACAGTCCTAAGAAGGAAATTTATTGCTTTGAATGATCATGTTAAAAATGGAGCAAGCTCAAATGAATAGTCTAGCTATGCACCTCAGAACACTAAAAGAATAATGATCCAAATCCAAACTTAGAACATGGAAGGATAACATAAAGATCAGACAGGAAATTTTAAATTTGAGACTAACAAATAAGACAATAGAAAAATCAATGAATCAAAGAGGTGATTCTTTGACAGAATAAATAAAATTCATGAACATTTAATAGAACTTACCAAAAGGAGAGAAGAAAAAATGTGAATCAATGCAGTTATGAAAGAAAAAGGCAATGTCACAATGGACACCCTTGAAATTCCAAAGATCAATAACAACTTCTATGAAAAATAATACTCCAAATAATTGGAGAACATTGAGAAAATGGACAGATTCCTAGACAAATATAAATTATGAAAATTGAATCTAGAAAAAACATGAAAACTTTGAGCAACCCAATTTAAAGGCAATGAAATTGGTGAACTAATGAAAAATCTAACAATTAAAAAGAGGTCAATGACAAACAGCCAACATAATACTAAATGAACAAAAACTGAAAGCTTTCACTTTAAAATAGAGGAACAAGACAAGGATGCACCCTGTCACCGCTCCCATTCAATATAGTTCTCTGGAAATATTAGGCAGAGCAATTAGACAAGAGAGAGATAAAAGGAATAAGTAAAGGAAAAGAGTAAGTGAAATTATCATTACTTTCAGATGATATGATCCTCTACATAGAAGACCCCAAAAACTCCAACAAAAGGCTCATAGATTTCGTTAAAAAATTCAGTAGCATAGCTGGATACAAACTCAACACCCAAAAATCAGTGTGATTCCTGTACACAAGCAACAAATACACTGAGAAATTAGTGGAACTGCAATTTTCACAGTACTATATAAAAAATAAAATACTTTATCAATCAACTTAACAAAGGAAGTAAAAGATATATACAGTGAAAATTACAGGACTCTGAAAAAAGAGATCAAAAAGATTTCAGAAAATGTTGAGATATTCATTGTTCATGGATAGGAAGAATCAATATTGAGAAAATGGCCATATTCCCAACGGTTTTGTATAGATTCAATGCAATCCCAATTGAAATACCATTAGTATAAAGTATAAAATGCTTTATTATAAAATGCTTTATACATAAAGCATTCCCAAAATTCATCTGGAACAAGAGGCCTAGAATAGTAAAAGCAATCCTGAGCAATGAAGGAAAGGTAAAAGGCATCACAATCCCTGACTTGAAATTATACTACAAAGCTACTGTGATAAAATCAGCATGGCACTGGCAAAAAAAAAAAACATGAGCATCAAATGAACAGTTTAGAAGAGGCACACACAAACATACACATCTACCTTATCTTTGGCACAGGGGTCAAACATGTTCACTGGAAGAAAGATAGCCTCTTTAATAAATGGTAGTGGGAAAACTAGTATTCCACATGCCAACAACTAAAACTAGAACTATGCCTATCACCATGCACTAAAGTCAAGATGGATCAAAAATCTAAATATTAAAACAAAACATTAAATCTCGTCAAAGAGAAAGTAGATAGAAATCTTGAAGACAGGAGTAAGCAAAGAGTTAATGAATAAAAATCAAAACTCATGGAAAATACTTCAAAGAATCAACAACTGGGATCTCATTGAAAAATTTTGGCACATGAAAAGAAATCACCAGCAAAGTAAAAAGAAAACCCACAAATTGGGAAAAAGAATTTTAAACAAATCTCCCTCAGCCAAAGAAATTCTATCTAGAATGTATAAGGCACTTTTAAATATCAGGACTCAAAATTCAAAGATCCAATCCAAAAATGGGCATCTGAGATACCCACATTTTTTAGATGAAGAAATAAAAATGGCAAATATATGAAAAAATGTTCAACACCATTAGTCATTTGAGAAATGCAAATTAAAATAACACTGAGATTCCATTTCACCCCAGAAAGAATGGATATCATTAGGAAATCAACAAATATCAAATGCTAGAGAGGCTGTGGGGGACAAAGGAACATTTCTACACCCTTGGCGGGAGTGTAGACTGGTGCAATCGCTATGGAAATCAGTCTGGAGATTCCTCACGAAATTAGATTTACAGGTCTCACTTAACCTAGCTCTTGCCCTTCTGGTTATTTTTACAGAAAAACTGAAAACATCATACCACAGTGATATATGCAGCCATATTTATAGCAGTTGCAATATGTCATATCTTTATCTTGGAAACAACCCAAATACCCAACTGAGGAGCAGATAAAAGAGATTAGTATTTTCATACAATGGAGTATTACTCAGCTGTGAAAAAATAAACTTGAGGCTTTTATAGGTAAATGGATGCAACTGGAGACCATACTTTTAAGTGAAATAAATTAGACATGCATGTGTAAAAATCATATTGTCTCCCTAGTGTAAGAACTTGAAACAGTAAATAAAACCCAAGAGGTACAATAGATATTGTGAAAGGGAATGGAATAGTTCAAAGTAAAGGAAGAACTTGGAAGAGGCAATGGAGAAAAGAAGAAAGCAGGAAGGGCATAGATAGAGAGATTAGATAGATAGGTGATAGGTATAGATATAGATCCATATAGATGTAGATATACAAGGGTAGCTGGGATAATTGTACTGCTGATGTCTATTGATTTATTGAAAGCAGTAGTTAATGATTAATTGTTTTCTTTTCTTCAGCAATTTTACTTGCTTTTATTTGATAGTCTGAGCAACTAATTTGAAGACAACAATATGCAATTTAACAACCACTGTTGAACTCCTACAAAAGCTCTGTATCATTTATAACATTTTTATTACTTTTTATTCTCTTATTTATTCAATCAATCTTGCAATCTTATATCTGATAATCTGAACAACTTATATAACAACAATGTTGTGATATAACAACCATTGTTAATTCCTACCATTTTGTTTTGAAATTCTGTATTGTTTTTATTATTTGTGTGTTGTTTTGTTTTTATCTTTGTTGTCTCTATTTTGGTATTTTATTCTCTTTAAAATAAAGAAAACAGGAATGTTCAGTACCTGAGGGATTCAACACTGAAGTTTAAAAGACCTTTTGGGAGTGTGATACTCCTCAAAATCTTTAATGAAATCAAAAGGGAAGAAGGATTGCTAATCTCATTCCTAGAAGCTGTCATGAAGGATGTCAACTGTTTGCATATCTCTATATTATATTATAGAGAGGCTTTTATATTCTAGAGAGTACTATTATATTATAGTACTCCAAACATTAGCCAGAGCAATTAGGTAAGAAAAAGAAATTGAAGGGACATGTACAGGAAAGAAAGAATTCAAATTATTAGTATTTGTGGATGACATGATCCTTTCTGCAGAAAAGCCAAAAATTCCCTCAAAAGACTCTTAGAATTAAAAAAGAAATTTGGCAATGTACCAGAATATAAAATCGATGAAAAACTCAGTAGCATACCTGTACAATAATGAACCTACCAAGAAAGAAATTAAGAAAATAATAAAATGCACCATAATATCAAGAAAAATTAAATACTTTGGAAATTACCAACAAGAAGTAAGGAATCTATATAAGGAAAACTACAGTACTCTGAAAAGGGACATGAGAAAAGAGGGTACTCTGAAAGAGGACATCAGAAAATATAAAGGTATCATCTTTTCTTGGTTAAGTAGAAGTAACATAATAAACTGGCCCCATTTCTAGATTATATATACATATATATGTATATGTATGTGGCAGCCCCAGTGAAATACCAATAGCATGGTTCACAGAACTAGACAAAGCAATCCTATAATTCATATGGTACAGGAGAAACCCAGGATAGCAAAGCAATCCTGGGCAACAAGAGTAAAGCAGGAGGCATCACAATTCTGGATTTCTGGATTTCAAGTTACATCACCAAGCTGTAATGATAAAAAAAATCATATTAGCACAAAGCTAGACATAGAGTTCAAGGGAACAGACTAAGTAATGCTAAAATAAGAATGAAAGCATTGAACCATCTGATCTTTGATGAAGAGACCAAAATTATTTGATGAACAAAGATTATCTCTTTAGCAAATATTTCTGGAAAAACTGGCTATCCACATACAAAAGATAGAAGGTAGACCCATATCTCTCACCATGTACTAAACTAAAATTTAAAGGGGTCAAAGATCTAAATAGAAAAATAGAAACATTTAATCTGCTGGAAATATATATAATATTATATCTTTATAGAGTGCATTATGGTTTCCAGTAGATAATAACTACATTCAATGTGAGCAGTTGGTGAGCATCTTAATTACTTTAAATCTTCTTACCTTCCTCTCCTTCTCACTCCATCTTCTGCTCAACTTTCCTTTTGAAACACGTCTACCGCACTGTTTCTTATTATCTATTTTGTCTTGCTCTTTAATTTGATAATTGTCCATAGATACAAAAAAATGTTGAACATCAGTGGCCAGTAGGAAAATGCCAATTAAAACATTTAGATTCCATCTTACTCCAAAAGGAATAGCAATCATCAATAAATCAAATAATGAATACTGGAAAGGCAACAGAGAAAAAGAAAATCTATTGCTTCTTGGCCTTTTGGTTAAGATCAAATGTAGAAAAAGAGAACTTGTTGGTGGGAATGTGGGCTAGTATGCCAATATGGAAATCACTATGGATATCCCTTACAAAACTAAAACTAGAAATTCCACTTGGCCCAGCCATTCCCTGGGTTATATCTTCCCAAAAGTTCTAACAGCATACATTACTGTGATATAAGCACATCCATATTTATAACAGCACAACTCATAATAGCTAAATCTTGAAAGTGACCCATATGTCTATCGACAGATGCTGTGCAATGGAAACATTGCATTTACACCCAATGAAACACTACTCTGCTATAAGGAAGGTAAATTTGAGTAGTTTGTAGAAAAATGTATACAACTTGGTACCATAATGTCAAGTGAAATAAATTAGGTATATAAGCCTAAAATATGCATTATTTATTTTATGAAAAAACTCAAAGTGTAAATAAATTAAAGAGCAAAATAGAAAATAGGTAATAAGAAACAGTGAAGTAGATGTGTTTCAAAAGGGAAGTTAAGTAGAAGACAGAGGAAGGAGGAGAGGAAGGTAAAAGGATTTAAAGTAATTAAGATGCACACCAACTCCTCACAATGAACATAATTACTATCTACTGTAAACCATCATGCACTCTACAAAGATATAATATTATATATGTTTTTCACTTCCTTCCTTCTTTCTTTTCTCCTTTCCCTCATCCCTATTGTTCTTTCCTTTTAAGCAGTTTCTATACACAAGATAGCTAAGATAATCATATTACTAATTTCTATTGGTTTATTGAAAGGAACTGTTAATGCTTAACTTTTTGATCAATTTTGAATGCCTATATCTGGTAATCTGAACAGCTAATTTGAAAATAACAATATGCAATATATCAACCCATCATTGTTGATTTCCAATCATCTTGTCTTGAAATTCTGCATCACTTTTAATGTTTTTTAAAACTTTTTGTTCTCTTTTAAATAGAAAGGAATATAAAAATAATGTACTCAATAAAAATAGAAACTGAAAAGATAGACATTTGCAATAGTTGTTCAAATGTTTTATAAATTTCCTACTTAATTTTATTCCTATCATTAGTTTCTTCTTTAGGTTTAATTGTGTCTTTTTATTGAATTGTATATTTAGCTTTTAGATAAAGGTATAGCTCCATATGTCTATAATATATGCACAATTAAACCCTGACATTTCTCCTGAACACTGCTTTAAACAGTTCTCCCTGTTATTATTCATAACAATGTCACAATCAATATTAAAATATTTTCTACCATTGTATTTTCTTCTTCTCCCATATGTTTGTATATGAATATGTATGTTAGTTTCCAAATAAATTTTTCAGAGTAATATGCTGTACACATCAGTTTTCATGACAGTTTTGGATTTTAGTACCTTAATAAAAATGTACAGTATGTATATTAGAGTATATCTATTTGATACAGTGGAGATATTCTTTAGTTACTTTGGTTAGCTCTAAAATTTACAGCTAGATGTTCTACTATGTGGATTTCACTCACACTTTTGTTATAAATTTTTAGACAATAGTATTAGGTATACTTTATTTTTTAAATGGAAGTTACTTGGAATGAAATCCGTAATAACTTTAACAATCAGCAGCTCAACCTGCTTACTCATATTCATGTAGTCTTGGCCATTCTTTCTTATTTTGAGTTGCACATCACGAGCACTACACAAAAGACTTTTAAAACTTTAAGGTCAAAAGGTCATAATTAGCTCAGGAGAACACTTTTGCTCTTAGTGGATGACCAAGTTTCCCGTGTCCATATTCAATATATCTACAGGCAGATGTTCCAAGTGTCCACTATCTGCGGTGTAGCCACATTTGTTCTCCAATCCTCTCACAGAAAAGATGGAGGAAAGAGGAAGGAGAGAAGGAAAGAAGAAGGAGGGAAGGGAGGGAGGATGGGTGGGAGAAATGAAGGAAGGCACAAAGGAAGGAAGAAAAGAAGGAAAAGAGGGAGGGAAGACACGAAGGTCTGGTTTCCTCAGAGTCCCTATTTTCCTACTCACTAATGAAAATAATCCACTATTGATTACAGCTCTCGTAGGCAATTCCTCTGTTTTTCCTGTACTCATACTTTCAAAGAGCCAAGCAGCCTCCTTTGCCCCAGTGGAAATATACCACTTTGATCACTCGTACTTGAAATTTGATTTAATTTAGTGGAAATAAATTATGGGTAAAAAATTAGATATCCTACACTGACAAAATCGTATTAATGAATTTTCACAGGCTGTAACTATCACGAACCCTAAATTACTTTAATTTTCAGTAGTTAAAACATGAGAAGCACAATATTCTTCATAACAACTTGTTTCTAAATAAATTTAAAGAAACATCCAAACACATTACTTAGACTTCAGAAAGAAAATTTCCTGGAGACATGGATGCTTCCCATTAAGTGAATGGAGATCATGAATTATGCAGCTCGTCTCCCTCCTGAAGGAGCCAGGATATTTATTTATTTATTTATACTCAATGTGTCTCTCTCTCATCCACTAAAAACAACTTTCTTGACTTCTGCAGCCAAGAGATTTTTCCTTTTACTTGATGTCCCTCAGACTTAAGTCTCAGTTCTCAAAGTCAAGCAAGTCACATGCCTGGCCTCCATCAGCAGGCACCACACTCCTCTGCCACAGGTTTGAGCACACTTCACTATGAGCTTCCATCTTTGTGCACAAATGCAGTTCTTCTACCACCTGCTATGGCCCCAGGGACACAGTTGTCAGGCCTCCCTACTAAAAGATGGACTAGATAATCATCATTTTTAAGAATATTTCTGCAAAGAAACACAAACCAAGTAAATATAACCTCTGTTTGCTCTAGTGGGTGTCAGTATAGAATCACTGTAGGGAAAAAGAGAGGTGGAAGATATTCACTTTTACAGTACCTCGGTCAAATCTGCTCTTTGTCTCAACATATACTAACCAATTATATTAAATTTTTCATATAAGAGAAACCATCAATATTTAGTGTTTGACTTATTTCACTTAACATGAAGTACAAAATAACTGAAAGATAATAGGAAAAAGAGAGAAAAGAAGTTGTTACACAGCATGGACAATTCATCTAAAAGTGCTCAGGATTACTACAATTCTTTTACTTGTTTTATATTTTTTCCCTATTAGTCCAGTTATTAATTTGTATCTGTGATAATTAACTTATAAGATAAATAAATTAATCTGATCCTGGTAAAATTAAAAGTATAAAAGAAAGGATGAAAAAATAAATACATACCAATTCCCTACAATGAATATAACCAATATTATTATGCTGCAAAAATATACTTGTGAAAATTTAAAATTAGAAAATAAAACAATGAACAAATAACTTGAAAAGGACATTACTTGTCTACCAGTACACATGATTTTAAATTAGCTTCACTTTTAAAAAGTAGCTACACAGAGCAGAAATTAAAGTAAAGGAGACTAAAAAAATAATACAAAGAATTAATGAATCAAAGAATTGGTTCTTTGAAAGAATAAATAAAATAGATAAAGCCCTAGCCAACCTTATCAAAAAAGGAGAGAAAAAATGAAATACATGCAATAAAGAATGAAAAGGATGAAATCACTAGAGATCCTGAAGAAATTCAAAAGATCAGCAAGATATGCTTTGAAAATCTTTACTCTCATAGGAAGGAAAACACAGAGGAACTGGACAGATTCCTAGATACATATGAATTACCAAAACTGAATGAAGAAGATATACAAATGCTGAATGACTCAATATCAACCAGTGGAAATTGAGAATGTAATTAAAACCTTGCTAATGAAGAAAATCCTGGGTAATGATGGAATGATAGTTGAATTTTGCCAGCAACTTAGGGAAGATTTAACACCAATTCTTCTCAAACTCTTTAATGAAACTGAAAGGGAAGAAATTTTCCCCAACTCATTCCTGGAGGCAAATATTATCCTGATACCAAAACCAGAGAAAGACCCAAACAAAAAAGAAAATTACAGGCTAATCTCTCCAATGAACATAGATACAAAAATTCTCAATAAAATACTAGCAAACAGAATATAACAAATCATCAAGAAGATTATACACCATGACCAAGTGGGATAAATACCAGGAATACAGGGATGGTTCAACATACACAAATCAATTAATATAACACACCATGTCAACAAAGCCAGGGACAAAAAATCACATGATCACCTCCATTAATGCAGAAAAAACCTTTGATAAAGTCCAACACTTATTCATGTTGAAAATCCTACAGAAAATAGGGATAGATGGGCTTTACCTCAAGCTGATCAAAGCCATCTATGATAAACCAACAAGTAACATCATACTAAATGGTCAAAAATTGAAAGCTTTCACTTTAAAATCAGGGACAAGACAAGGATGTTCACTGTCATCACTCATATTCAATATAGTTCTGGAAATATTATCTAGAGAAATTAGACAGAGAAATAAAAGGAATAAGGATAGGAAAGGAAGAAGTGAAATTATCATTATTCACAGGTGACATTATACTCCACATAGAAGACCCCAAAACTCACCAAAAGACTCATGGATTTAGTAACCAAATTCAGTAGCATAGCTGGATACAAAGTTAACACTCAAAAATCAATAGCATTCCTATACACAAGTAACAAACAGACTGAGAGAGATATTAGGGAAAATACATCTTTCACAATAACAGCTAAAAAAGTGAGATACTTAGGAATCAGTCTAACAAAAGAAGTAAAGAATCTATACAGTGAAATTTACAGTACTCTGAAAAAAGAGATTGAAGAGGATTTCAGAAAATGGAAGGATATTCCTTGCTCATGGATAGGAAGAACCAACATTGTGAAAATGGCCATATTCCCAAAATTATTCTACAGATTCAATGCAATCCCCATTAACATACCATTAGTATACCTCACAGATCTAGAGAAAACATTTGTAAAGTTCTGGAACCAGAAGGGGCTTAGAATAGCAAAAGCAATTTTGGGGAACAAAGGCAAGGCAGGAGGCATCACAATTCCTCACTTAAAATTATATTGCAAAGCTACTGTGATAAAATCAGCATGGTACTGGCACAAAAACAGACCTGGAGATCAATGAAACAGATTAGAAGATACAGATGGAACTAAAAACACATTCAGTCACCCAATCTTTGATAAAGGAGCTGACATGTTCAAAGGAAGAAAGATAGCCTCCTTAATAAATGATGCTGGAAAAACTGGCTTTCTGCAAGCTAAAGATCCATGTCTTTCAAAATGCACTAAAGTAAAGTCAAAATGGATCAAAAATCTAAATGTTAAACCAGAAACACTAAATTTATTGGAAGAGAGAGTAGGTAAAAATCTTGACCATATTGGGGTAAGCGGAGAGTTCATAAACAAAAACCAAATTGCAAGGGAAATACTTCAATGAATCAACAGCTGGGGTCTCATCTTATTGAAAAGTTTTTGCACATATAAAGAAATAACCAATAAAGTAAAAATAAAACCCACAAATTGGGAAAAAATTTCAGCCAACTGCCCCTCTGACAAAGGACTTCTATCTATGACATATAAAGAATTTTAAAAATCCTGCCCCCAAAATTCAAAGACCCAATCCAGAAATGGGCACCTGAGATGAATACACACATCTCTAATGAAGAGATACTAATGATGAACAAATCCATGAAAAACTGTTCAACATCATTAGCCATTTGAGGAATGCAAATTAAAACACCACTGAGATTCCATCTCACCCCAGAAAGAATGGCTATCATCAAGAAATCAACCATTAACAAATGCTGGAGAGGCTGTGGGGTAGAAAAGAACCTTACTTCACTGCTGGTGAGAGTGTAGATTGGTGAAACCACTGTGAAGATCAATTTGGAGATTCCTCACAAAACTAGAATTGGAAGTCCCATTCAACCCAGCTAGTCCCCTTCTGAGTGTTTTCCCAGAAGAATTAAAGATATGATACCACAGAGATATATGTGCACCCATGTTTATAACAGCACAATTTGTTATAGCTAAATCTTGGAAACAACCCAGATGCTCATCCACTGAAGAATGGATAAAAAAGATGTGCTATTTTTATACAATGGAGTATTATTCATCTATTTAAAAAGATAAGTTTGAGGTTTTGTAGGTAAATGGATGCCATTAGAGACCATACTCATAAGTGAAATAAATCGGACCCAGATGTGTAAACATCATGTGGCCTCCTTGGTGTAGGAAGCTAAAAGAGTAGGTAAAACTCAAAAGGTATGATAGACGATAGGAAAGGGAAAGAAACTGCTCAAAGTAAGGAACGACTGGGATGAGGGAAAGAAGGAAGGCAAAATATAAATATATATATGAATAGCTGAGATAATATATTGATGTCTGATGGTGTATTGAAATGAACAGTTAATGCTTGAATTTTTTTATGTTCTGATCAATTTTGCATGCTTATGTTTGGTGGTCTGAGCAACTGATTTGAAAGTAGCAATATGCAATGGAATTACAATGGTGAATGCCTACCATATTGTCTAGTGAAATTCTGTAGTATCTCTAATGTTTTATCAAAGAATTATTTTCTGATTCTCTTTAATGGTTTGAGCAGTCTTTCATTCTTACATCTGGTAATCTGAGCAATGTAGTTGAGGACAGCAATATGTAATGCAACAACAACTGTTGATTCGTATTATTTTGTCTTGAGACTCTGTATCACTTTGAATGTTCTTACTTTAATTTGTTTATGTTTGTGATATTGGTATGCTGCTACTGCTTTATTTTTTGTTTGTTTCTCATTTACTACTCTCTTTAAAATAAAATTTAAAAGGTAGCTTCACTTTTGAAGAAGAAAGTTCATTACATAATCTGTGAAATTTGTGATGATTTTGTTAGATAGTAAATTAATAAATAACAAAACCCACTGGCTGTCTTGTAACTGTGTTTTCTATATTAGCATGCACTTCCTTTAATGGCATCTTAGAGATCAAGAACACAATAAAAGAAGTCATTATCCTTTGACTTTGGGTCTACACAGTATAGGAAACACTTACGATTCATATGAATTATATTGAGTTTGATGTGATATGAAGTTGACCCCAGCATGTATTTCCTTAAAGCTATCCCTGTTCATCTATCATTCTGAAAATCACAACCTACCTTCAGAGGTACCTGTGGGAATTTGGAAAAATATATCAGCATTCTAAAATGACAGAATCCACTGTAAAAGGAACATTGGAATATTTAAAAATACAATTTAGTGACATATTATCAATAATCTGTACCACGTACTCTTCTACCAAAACTCTATTATCTCCTCAACCTACAAGTTATTATTAACATTTGTTACTATAAAATTCAGTTATGATTTTATGAGTTCTTGTACAGCATAATTACTAACAGATTGCCCGGATAACTTGGGGGGAAATATTCAAGGCACTCTGGAGAAATGTATCATAAATCTTTTGTGTGCATTTTCTTTGAATGTCAAAATCTAGCATATAAAATTATATTACATCTGTTATCTTCAAGGTCATGATTAGAACATAAAAGTCAATAGGAAAACAGAAACATTTGCATTTTGTGTGAAGTGTGACCAATGACAGGTGCATCCATTACATGGCTTATAGGACTGTCAAACATTGCTGAGTTACTACACATTGGATAAAAAAGAAATATTTATTGAAATGAAATGTACAAAGATCTGTTCATGTTGCTGAAGTATGCAAGCACTGAGTAAATAATCTTCTCACAACAGAAGTGGCAATATTTTAACACAGTTAATAGGGTGGTGTAATTCCAAAGAAATGCAAATCCATGCCATATAGGTCAAGGAAACCTGGTGGACAGGTTCTCTGTGCTCCATACTTCATGGATAAAAATACGTATTCCTGTGACAGGAAGTTGCTTCTATAAGTACCGCAGGTAGCGAGCAAGGGGCATAGACAGAAAATCATCAGCCCTTAGGGCTCCAATTCACTGTTCTCTCCACATCACTAATGGTTTTAGAAACTTCATTTTAAGGATAAAATTTAAAACCAAAACAAGAATAAAAACTTTACACTCAGGGGCTTTGAGGTAAGGTTCTTAGTTGAATCTAAAGGGGAAAAAATCATTAGCCTGAGTTAGAAAAGGTAACCCTCCTCTTCCTTCTAACAGTTTTTTCACATTTCCCTTTTGATCATTGCTAACAGAGCTCATTTGTACTGTTTCCTTTAATGTTCCTCAGCCTCATCCTGTCTCTTCCTTGAACTAAGGAAGATTTTCAGGTTTTAAAATCAAGCCTTGAGATACCAAAGGCCAAGTAGATTGATAACTAAGTGGGATGCCTTATTAGCAGAAACTGCAAACACTGAAGAAGCCCAAAACATTCTAGCAAAGATTTCAGTGTTCATTTCTTCTAGTTACAAAGTTTCTTGTACTTTGTGACCTAAATTGCTCTCTTGCTAGCTGAAAAATCTCCTCATTAGTATGAAGCTATACAATGTTAGCAAAGGAATTTTTTTTTTTTTTTTGGAACAAGATACCTTAAACAATTGGGTCAATATATTTCCAATATATGCTTCCTAGTTCATTAAAGAAACTATCTAGCCAAGTGGCACTGCAGTAAACAAGGCAAATCAGCCACAACAACATAAAGCAGCTCACAATCTATCGAAGAATGGACTAATCTATTGCAGAACATCTTGGTAGGTATTTGTATTAACACCCCTGACCATAAACATACTGAACACAATTATCTCCAAAGTAATTTGAAAGACTTGCTGAAATGTTTACAAGAACCACACAATATTAACATTTCTGAGAGGTGTTCATTGCTTCCCTTTGTTGTCCATATATGAATTTATTTATATGAATTGTGCATATATGAATTTATTTATATAAATTATTTTCACTGTTAGGAGAAAATAATAAAAATACATTATGTTCTCTGTAAGTATAATATTTTATCTACTAAACAAAATACCATAATCAGGAAATATAGTAAATGTAATTGTAAGTAGTATTGTTTCTTCCATATTTTCTGAATCTGCTGCCACCCACATAGCTGAGATGTAATGTGTTTTTCTCAATAAATATGTGTCTTGGTTACTTTTTTTCCGTTGCTGAGACAAAATACCCAACACCCAAAATGAAGAAAGGAAAGGTTTATTTAGCTTACAGTTGTGGAGGTTTCAGTCCATACTTGGCTGGTTCTGAGGCAAAGTGGCACATGGCAGAGGGCAAACTGTTCATGGCAGCAGAACACAGCAAAAACAACCAGCAAAAGTGAGGAATGGTTGCAAGCAGCCTCTTTCCTTCCCTTACACTGTAAACAGGCTACCCCCACCCAGGGGGCATGTAGTTCTCACACAATCTCCATGCCTTACTTTTCCACAGGCTCAGGATATATACAAAGTAAGCACTCTGGCTTCCTCCTGAATCACTCTGTTAAACCTCCAGATCCCCCAAGTTGACACAATGTATCAACCATAACATTCCACCCCTTGTCAACTTGGCAACCAGACACATTTCTTTAAACCAGTTTCCAGATACAAAGACATGTTTATGTTAGAACCGTAACATTTTTCCCCCATACAAATGAAAATTAAACACCTCCAACATTTAAAGACAGAAAATAAACATTAGCATTCCAAAAGGCACCAACAGGGTAATATAGAGCATTGGGACCAAAGCAGTTTCAAAATCCAGCAGGGCTAACATTGTGTCCTGTAATTCCACATCCAGCATCTCAAGCAATTTGTGGAACGTTGTGAGCTCCAAAGGGCTTCCATGAGTCCACCTCTATGGCACTTCTGGTGGTTACAGCTCCCACAGCTTCTCTCTTAGGCTTGCTTTGCTCCCTCTTTGCAGCTTTCCTTAGATGATCCACGGTCCTGTCTTTTCTAAACTTCTGAGGTCTCCAGAGCACCTTTTGCTTCACATTCACAGCCTCATATATTGTCCTCTCCAGGGCACCCTGCTTGGCCTCCCAGGCCTTCTGAAATCTGGGTGGAAGCCTCTTTAACCTCAGAACTCTTGCATTTTCCTTGCACCTAATGTCACGGCCATGTGGATGATGCCAAGGTCTGTTGCCATCTGGAGCAGTAGCCAAACTTTCCTCTCTCTTGGCCATACGGGTCAAGTGCCTGGATAGCTGGGCACACTGAATCCAATTCTAAGGAGCAAATTCTCTATGTCATCTCCATTCTGGAACCTGGTGTGTCCGCTGCCGCCATTCTGGAACATGGTGCTCTTTAGCTTCCTTCTCAAGGCAAGATCTCTCAACTTTACGGTTTTGAGGCTGCAAAGGGTGGAGACTTGCTGCTTGTGATGCCCTCAGGCCATCTTTTCCATTCTCGTTCCTTCATAGAAATAGAGACCTCCTCAGCCTTGTCTTTGCAGTCCACAGTTTTCCTGGAGCTTCCTTTCTGGCCAAACTCACATTTTAAGTCATCCTGCTGGGCTCTTTGTTCTTGATTCTCAATATAGATCTGGCTAAAAGCTGCCAACAATAGCCATGCCACTGCCCCAATATTCGACTGCCTTGAAATTTCTTTTGCCAGATTAATCAGTTCGCTGCCGCCCTTAATCTCAGTTTTAGGCAAAGTCTCTGGACACAAGCAAAATGAGACAAACGTTCTGCCAAGCCATAACATACATCATCTGGAGTCCAACAGCCAATGCAGTCCTTCTTGCCAACTAAAACCTCCTGAACATGGTCTTTACTGGCAGAATTTCCATCAGCCTTCTGGTCTTCTGAGCTCTGACCAGACATCTCCAAACCTTTCCAAACTCTTCCCACAAGCAATTTCCAAAGGCTCTTGAATCACATGATCAGGTATAGTCACAGCAACAACCCCACTCCTGGTACCAAATTTTGTCTTGGTTACTTTTTTTTCGTTGATGAGACAAAATACCCAACACCCAAAATGAAGAAAGGAAAGGTGTATTTAGCTTACAGTTGTGGAGGTTTCAGTCCATACTTGGCTGCTTCAGAGGCAGAGTGGCACATGGCAGAGGGCAAACTTCACGGCAGCAGAGCACAGCAAAAATAACCAGAGCAAAAGGGAGGAATGGCTGCAAGCAGCCTCCTTTCTTCCCTTACACTGTAAACAGCCTACCCCCACCCAGGGGGCGTGTACCTCTCACATAACCTCCATGCCCTCCTCTTTCACAGGCTCAGGATGCATACAAAGTAAGCACCCTGGCTTCCTGCTGAATCACTCAGCCAAATCTCTGGACTCCCCAGGTTGACACAATGTATCAACCATAACAATATGAAACATGCAAAACAGAATTTAAAGGTTTAAAAATAAAATTTATTTAAATATTAATTTAAATACTTAATTTCATCAAGTTTCTAAAATTCCAACAAAATGTGATCTTACAGGGAACATCAGTTATGGACAAATAGATAATTCAGCTCTGTGTTTTAAAAATGGGTCTTTTTATGCTTGGAAAAGGACTAAAAATTATCTGTGAGAGGAAAATATACAGGTAGGTTGTCATATTTGCTTTGGCAATACATTGTACTTGGGGTTGCAGTATAATACTTTATGTGAAAAATGTTAGTTGTATCAGATACTCATAATTTTGATATTCAGTTATAAATGTTTATGAAAGATATCAGACAATATTAATCATGTTTATAAACAGTTTCTGAATTAATCCTTATGAGAGCTAACTTCTTTCTATGAAAATATACATTTAAGGACTTGAGACTATTTCACTTCCACTACTTAAACATCCATGCTAAGTACAGACATATATTTAGTATTTTATGGGGAGTTTAAAACTTCATAATTTGAAAAAGATCACAACAGTTTCTATAACTTAGTGACATAACTTACTGTGAGGCCTGAGTTAGCTAATGGAACACACTTAATGTAATAGCCACAGAGCAAGACCAGTAAATAGGACTAATTATTCTTTTAAATCTGACATACCAAATTTTAAAAAATACTTCCAAGGAAATGCATTGTGGTTAAATTACACAATCCATTATAACTGTTAAAGTCAACTACAAATTCTTCTCCTCTGGAAATATCTTTATACCTGAAATAAATTATAAACCTTATACATCTTATCATCTCACTACACAAAGAAGAAATCTGATATGGAAAGCCAACAGACACCCACAGAATCCACAAGTTTATAAATCACAATACCCAACCACAAAATTTCTTTCTACCAATTTCTTTAAATGGTTCAACTAGAAGATAGTCTCTTGGAAACAAATGAAGAAGGGGGTAAAGAGGAGGAAAAAGGAAAGGGAGAAGGAAGTAAAGATATTGAATAATTGAAAGATGTTATACGCATGCTTCAGTACCCAAAACAAACATCATTATTCTTTATTATGGACAGGCACTAATTTTTAGAGAGAGAGAGAAAGAGAGAGAGAAAGAGGTACAAATACTGGCAAAAATTATCAAAAATAAACCAAGAGAGACACTATTTGTCATACCCTAATAAATCTTTTATAAATTTTATTCATAAAAATGGTACAAATATATACAATTATTTTTAGGATATATTTGGTAAGAATTGCTATATTGTAGTAGACTTTGAATGAAATGTAATGACTCACATTATTTTATTTAGTGTTTTTAGGTTTTCTTACTGTTAAAGCCATTAAAATTTACTTTAGGTTTGGGTGAGGTGGCACATGCCTGTAATCCCAGTACTTGGAAGGCTGAGGAAGGATTGTTGTAAGTTCAAGGACAGCCTACACAGAGAATCCCAGGGAAACCTGAACTACACAGTTAGACCCTGCCTCAAAAACATTAAGAAAATACATTATTTTTTTCAAACTCATACTTGAACATTGAAAAAGAATCTTACATGAATATCTTCCTAAAACACATAATTTTAGGGAAAAATGAATTGCATTTTTAATGCTGTTTTGAGTAAGGAGAACATTGCTTCCCAGGACACTGATTTCAAAAGATTTTAATAGAAATTTATAACATTAGTCATAACTATATAACGGAGTCTTTTTGGTCAGATTTATTACTTATGAATTGTCCTGGCTAAAGAAAGAAGGTAAACAAACTATCATAGCTAAGAGCATTCTCACTTGAGCGGAAAACACACACACATGATAGAGAACATGGGGACGGAAGGAAAGCTGAAGGCAACGCCACAGGTAAATCATTCCTACATTTGGGAAGTAAAATCACTGACTTGAAAATGAAATCAGCCACTTATTTACTATGAAGGTGGGAAGGAAAGCCCAAATTATTTAAAACTCATTTTCAGCAGTGTTATAGCTTCTATCTAGATGTCCCGCCAAAGCCTTCTGCACTTGTTGGCAGAACTTTTTGGGCATGGCTAGACCTAGATTGTGTGATGCTGGGATTAAGTGTGTGATTTCTAAATTAGTCCCCTGATGGATTGGTGTATGTCAGGGTAGAAGTAAGGGTGCCACACCCTGGGTGTGGGTGCCACTCGCGCTGAGCATGGGTGGCCTGAGTGCGATGTGAAGAACTTGAAGAGGCTTGTCACTTGCTGCTGCTTCATCAGCTTTTTGCTTCCTAACTTCCGCCTGCCCTGCTTTGCCATGAACGGTTTCTCCTCTGTGATGCTCCTCTGTCATGTCACCCTGCCTTGTAGCCAGCTGACTATGGACCGAAACCTCTACAAACTGTGAGCTAAATAAAGCTTACCTTCTTTAGCTTGTGGGTGTTGTTTATTTTGTCTCAGCAATGAGAAAGGTAACTAGAACAAGCAGTTTCAGATTCAAACACTGGAAACTCAGTAATAACTGAACTCAAATGAGAATCACTCAATCCCAGCACAGATCACTACAGAAGACAAACAGTGCCAATAAACCTGAGAAGATTCGCAAAGGAGAAAGATTCTTGCTTTAACTTCAACAGAATCTGACCTCTCTGGTCAAGTGTTCACAGCAAATTCTGACTTAGGAAGAATTAGACATGGGCACAGTATAATGACCCATGAGGACCTTTGTGACTATGCAATATGTAAGTTGAGAGAATTGATATCATTCAGTTCAAATTTATAAAGTAAATTAACTTACCCTTAACATTGATTTCTAAAATACTTTTCCCTCTCTCTTCTCTCCCTTCATCCCATCTCTCCTGGTATAGTCATCACTACATATCAGGTATTAGAGCATAGGTCCTGTTGCTCAAATGTGTCAAGTAAATAAGGGATTCTGCAAGAAAGGTTTAGTGTTGCACATTACACTAGTTATAAGGAGTCCTGTTATTAAACCCCAGCTGTGCAAATGTGGTGTCTGCAATTTCTGAAAATGGATGTCACAGTTCACTCATGCTGTGGGCCGGGACACAAGGAATGTGAACACAGGTTTACTTACTTTGGATGTGAGTCAGATGTCACATGGCAGAGGCCATAAAAATGACTCTATTTGCTCCTCTGCCCTATAATTTGCTGATCCTTTAACTACTTTCTGCTCCTTTAACTATTGTATGATAACCACAACTTGCAAACAGAAGTTTTTACATTAGTGATATTAAGTATTTTAGTGGAAAAGCAATGAAATATCCTTAAGTAACACAGAATTATAAAGAAGACGTGTGTGTTCTGCTTCCCCATTGCTTTATGTCCTTGGATGTGTGACTTACCTGTAGAAGTTAAGATCAAGGCCAGGACATCAGACAACCCTGTTTCAGATACACCAGAATTCATCTTAATGACTTTGATCCTCTAATTAAATTTGGTCCTGTGTTTTATAAACACAGGACAGAACACCTACTTCACAGATGTCTTGTGAAGTTTAGATGCAAAATATGAACACTTACCAAAGGGGATTTCTTACAGTGAATGAGGGCCTTCACTGCTAAAGTGGTGATGAATGAAATCCATGCTTTTATAATTCTTAAATTTCATACAAACAACACCAAGCTCTGTTGCCTAGAACAACCTACGATGATGTGCAAATATAAATAAATGCATAGGAGCAGTTGTGTGTCAGAAGAAACACACTAGAGGCTCTCTGGTGACACGGTAAGCATGTCTCTTCCACCGTGAACACATTACTGGCACATCAGGCTCTGTTTCATACAGGCAGAGACAGTCACGGAGACAAGGTTCCATTAAATAGATGTAGAAATATTTTTAAATATTTTAAGAAGGATATCAGGTCATTTGAAGTGGAATAATTTTCTCTATTTGGTTATTAAAAATGTACTGTCTTTTTAAATAAATGTCTTGCTCTTAGTTTTAGAATCTGAGGGAAAAACTCCAAGATAAATATTACAGTAGTGCATATATGCTGTATATCAAGTAAGATTATCTCCCTCTGTGACTGTGGAGATGAATGTTATTATATTCCTTTTAGACACTCATTTTTGTATTTATTAATGCTTAATAAAATATTAATCACAAGAAAAATAGAGATTTGGGTCTGAAGAAGTTTTTGGGCACCATACTGAGCAGTCTGAGCTAATAATGCAAACAATTTGACACCATTAATGAAGCCTGTGCTGTTAGTTGAATCCTTGCTTTATTGAACTAAGAGAAGGCTTAGTTCCAAAGAAATTTTGACTGTGGCAAACCTCTTTAAGGTCAGTGAAATGTGTTCCCATTAAAGTTAGCAACGTCTTTCAAAGGACACACCATTACCAATTATACTTACCCTTCATTTTAAGGAGAGAATTTCAGAAGTACTCCAGTAGCAGTATTTCTTCTTGATCATTAAGCTTGCTCAGATAGCTGACACACGGCAATGCTTTCGGATATTAGGAAACACTTTGTGCAGTACAGTTAAATGAAATAATGTGTACGGTGTTTTCATTTGTATTCTCCATTTAGCACAGTGCCTCAAGCTGCTAGGTCCACAGCCAGCTGCCTTGATGGGAAGCCTGGCTCGCCTGTTTATTAGTTCTGTGGCCTAAGACAAGTTGTTCAATACTTGCATGCATCAGTTTCCTTATCTATAAGATAATGTTAAAGATAGACTGGCCCAGAACTCTGTTTGGAAGCAAATACTCTAGAACCATGTAGATTATAGCTATAGTAATTGTCCCTTATTATCAGTCTTAATATTGAGAAATATTTGTTGAACAGCTCTTTGTACTGAATTTTTTTATATACAATAAAGTATTAAAGAAGAGAATCACAAACATCTTTCACTGTGGGACATATTTTCAAAGGAGAGGTGGATAATAAACACTGAATGTTAAAAAAAAAAAGTTATGTAGTACTTAAATGAGAAATACACATAATAAAAGTAAAGCCAAACCGGAAAGCGGATTGAAGTATTGGGAGGAACTGAAAACTGTTTTCAGCTTTAAACTGGCTCTTCTTAACTCTGCTTTGTGTTGCTGAGGGTGCGACTTTCCAAACCGCATTTAGCTTTGTTAGCCGGTCCCTTGAAAGGCCCAGCCAGCGTGGGACTCTAGAAAGAAACAGTGAGCTGAGGGGAAGGAAATTCCCTCCAGCTTCCTGCTTAATTCTTGCTCGCTTCCTAGTTCTGTCAGTCTCTCCAGCTTCACCTGAGCAGACAGATGCAGATCATTACAGCTGAGGAAATTAAACGCAGTCTTAGGCTTTCCCAAAACTTGCAGAACAAACCTCATAGTATCCCTACCCAGAGAAATACTTCCACCAGCTAGCTGGTGGTTCCGCCACAGGAGTTCCCTACGCATGGACACCTGGGCGAGCTCCTCCTTCTGAGCTCAAAGGCACTAACGCCAGTTAGGCCATGCCTGCCCTCTGCGGGTCAGGGAACAAGGTCTAGAAAGCTCACTTTCCAAGCGCCTGGTATATAAGAATCCTAGTTTCTTCACTTTAATTCCTCAAGACCGGACATGGCAGCTGTTTTCTCCCATTGCTACCTCTGTTAAAACTTAATTTTTCATAAATAATTTTAAAACTCTAGTTAAGAGTTTTTTCTACCAGATTTTTGTTTGAAAAATCTATAGAGCTCTGTTAACAATGAAGCCTGGTAATGTGTTTTCCAGCCTTCCAGTTCTTACCATTTTACGGAACATTAAAGAATAGTGACAGAGCTGGGAGTGGCTGCATACCTCTGTGATCTCAGCACTCCAGAGTCAGCAGGCTGGCAAACTCAAGCCCATACGCACTGAAACTTGAAAAGTAAGTAAACTAATAAAGGGCTCAGTGTGAATACCCTGGGTTTGTGTCCCTGTCACAAAAATGCAACACCTCTCTCCAAGAAAATAATTAGCTTTTTGTCCTGAATAGTGTATTACAGTGGCAAAGCAAGTCTCTTGAGAGAAGGTGTGAAAGAAGTTAGGGAGTGAGCTGGGCGGCTCTGGAGGGGCAACGAATCCACTGTGGGCGCTGGCTCTGAGGTTGGTCGGTCTGGGCCTAACACTCCGGGACAGCACGGGCTGTTCCTGGAGAAGAAATGCACAAGACAAGAGCAGCGGGGCCTGAGTAGCAGAGACTGCGAGGCCCACAGCATGAAACACCTCCTAGCAGTGACCATTTCCTGTTTGAAAAGACTTTTCAGAGTAGGAAGGGGATCCTCTTCATAATTTTGCTGAGGTACCAGACATTAAACGGGAGCGTTCTGGGCACACGGCGGTCCTGAGATTAAGTTCTTGTCAGGACCGCGGATCTGCTTTGAAGTGATCTATGAAACTATAGGAGGCTGCTGTGGAGAGATGATTTACCCAAACCTATGTTTTAACCCCTCCCATGGGAAGAATACACATATATTTTCTGTAAAATACAATCTTGTTTAATTCATTATGAATTATTAACTAGAGTCTATAATAAATGTGCTTAAGTACACTTGTGCCTTTAGAGTAACTGGAGTACAAACACATTAATAGCAGCTGAAGTATATTTCAGCTGCTATTAATAATCATTTAAGAAATATTTGGGTTTATTTTCTACTCTGAGGAAAACAGCTTCTGAGAACTTGAAATTCAGTACCTTAAAATCCATAGGCTTTTTACAAGAAGTTTTTTCCAAGTTTTTATTTCTGTTCTTGTAATAAAGGAAGAATTAGCTGACCCTTTATTGTCAGCTAACTCCCATTATGGGGAAGGATAAATGGGGGGGGTGGTAGCTGAGAATACACAGGGCTGACATCCCAACCCTGCTGGGCTCCAAAGCCAGCACCTCCCTGCCTCCCATTCACACACAGCACACCTACTTCTTGTAAAACTTAGGACCTTTCAGTTTCACTCTAAACACTAAACATAAAATAATATGTGTGCAATATTAATTGGCTGGTTTCTGTTAAATTGAAACTCTGTAAATGAGAAAAATATTTCACTGGAAAGTGAAATTTTAGTAATTCTTTTCTTCTGCCACATATTGTCTGTTTCCAATCACATCAGTGCTATTCTTTTTCTTTTCTTACACCCCTAGCCTGACACCTTTTACACTGGGCTACATCCACAGCCCTTTTTATTTCTTTATGTTTTGAGACAGGATCTCAGTAAGTTACTCAGTTGGCCAGAGTGGGTTTAAACTTGCAATCTTACTGCCTCAGCCTCCTGGAGTGCTAGGATTACAGGCATGCATTGCCATAACCAGTGGCACCTCTGTTCTTTAGTGTTCCAATAACATGATAAGAACGGGAGGCTGCAAATCACCTCTATCAGACTCCACTGCCAGCAGGATCTAGGATTAGCATCTACAATGAGAGTCGTTTACAGAAATGGTTCACCACATATGATGTTGGTTCTGTGCATCACAGAAAAGTATTCACCCACTTCTGGATAACTCTGTGCCCTCATCAGGTTAAAAAGTTGCTCAATGCTAAACTGGGTGTGGTGGTTCATGCCTGTAATCCCAGCACTTGGAGGCTGAGGCAGGAGGATCACCGCAAGTTCAAAACCAGCCTGGGCTACAAAGGGAGCTCAAGGCCAGTCTGAATTGCACAATGAGACCTGGCCTCAAAAAGACAAATAATATTGCTCAATTATGCAATGATTATTATCTCGTATATACTGGATAAAAGAGAGTTTTCAACTACTTAGAGTAGTAAATCAGCAGTTTCTCAACCCGTCTTGTCTCACTGCAGGAGACAGTAAGGAAGCAGCATCAACAAAAGGGGGCATTTGCACCCAGCCTCAGTCTGCTGTGCAGTGGCCTTGAGGATAGCTCTAGAGAAACACCTGCTGACAACAGTAGGGGAGTACAGAGCTGCACAAGATCACGACTCTAAAGAAAACCATCAGCAAGAATTTTTGCCACACTGGTAATGAGATTTTGTGAATTAAATATTATTTTCTATTCTGAATTATATATAGTTCACTCAAACTCACATATGTTATCATAAAATCCATGATGACTGGAAGACTAAAATAATTGAGCAGTTGAATTTAGGAATGAGAATGATGTCATTATTATCAAGCAAGTTTTAGCAGGACTATTACCAGCAGTCAGTTGATATAGAATCTACTGTAAGCCATCTCTATAACATAACTGAAAAAATCATACTTATAAAATAGTAGATTTGGTTATCATTCCAGTATTAAATTCTTATCATCTTTCTCAGGTACTGAAATGTTTGATGGCTTGCTATTCACCACCTACCAAATGAAGTTCTAACACCACATATAAACATTGAAGATATTTTCCCACATCATCCCCACTGTGGAGGAGATGAGGCAGGGTCTTTTTATGTATTTCAGGCTGACCTTGAAATCTCTATGTAGCCAAGATGGACCCGAACTTTGATGATCCTCCTGCCTCAGCTTCCTGAGTGATGGGATTACGGCATGCGCCACCATCACACTAAGCCATCCCAACTTTTTGATCATCTCTCAATATTCATCTGTGTCACTACTTTTCTCAGCCAGAGTGGGATCTTTCTTTGATCTGAAGAGATCCTCACATCTTTATACACACCTAATCAGGTGGTGCACCTCTATAAACCCAGCACTCGAGAGGCTAAGGCAGGAGGACCTCTGTGAGTTCAAGGCCAGCTTGGGATACAAAGTGAGCTCCAGGCCAGCTTGAACTGCATAGCAAGACCCTGTCTCAAAAAGACCAAAAAAAAAAAAAAAAAATTAAATTAAATTAAGACCAAATCAAATAAAATTAAAATATTGTTATTCTTATAGATTATGCTTCTCTTGAAATCTTGTCCAAACGTCATTCATTAACACTGTAGCTATTACATTTATCTATTTCAATTACTTTAGTGAATCACCAACCCCCAAGAGATTAGTTTTCCTACTCTTGATCCCCAACTTTGAATTTTTCTTTACCTAAGTGAAGCAGATTATTTTACTATAAATTCATGAGAGTTGTTATAACAATTATGCTATAGTTATGACATGGATTTGTGTAAATCATGGATGGCAATTAAGAAAGATATTGAAAAATAGTAGCACAGTGGGATAATGACAGCTAAGATGAAGAAAGGAAACATTTCTTGTCAGACATTGAAAAGAAATTCGAGGTCGGGTAGTAGGTAGAGAGGAGATCATAACTGGACTTAGACTTCCAGTGGTTCCAGGATCTCCCGTTCCTAACACGCCTTCCTTCACACAAAGAAAAACCCTTGGCAAACAACAGGGGCAGTCTCAGAAAGCCTCCGGAAGCGGAAAGCCAGAAGTACAGCTCGGCACACTGGGATACAGAGAGCAGTGAGTTTCCAGGTTTCCTTTTCATGCTCTTCTGCCCAGACAAGAAGACCGGATCCAAGCACTGTAGCCTGGCCTCTTTTTTCCCCCTGCCCCATCACTGAGGTCCAGAAGTGGGAAGAGATGATAAACTGGATGTGTGAGTTGTGGTGGCTCAAGTCAGGGCCTAGCTCCTCCTGTGCAGGCCCAGAGGAGGGAGAAGATCCTCCCTGTACTGTGCTGGTAGACTACACCTTGGTGCAGGAGACACAGCTAAAATGCAGAATAAAAAGCATGTAGCACCTTACAACATAATATCCTAAATATCCAAGATATAATTGAAAGCACTCGTCATTCCCAAAACCAAGATAATAACAAACTGAATAAAAATATAATCGATGGACATCATCACTGAGATGCAAAATGGTGGGAGTGCCCATGGTAGCAAAGCCACAGTCTTCATATTTATGTGTATAACTATAAACACCTCTGATATGTATGTTTTCTGCAGGAAAAATATTCATAAGGGAATAGAACACCTAACAAACAAGCAACAAGGAATTTAAAACTTAAAAAAAAACCACAATAACCAAAATGAAAACCTCACTGGATGGACTCAGTAGTATACGAGAGATGATGGGGAAAATAACCAATTTGAAGATATATCAATTGATATTATTCAATATGAACAAGAGTGGGAAAATCCAATGGAAATAAACAAAGAGAGCCTGGAGCACATGTGGAACAAAAAAAAATATCTAGGATTTATTTCTCTCGAGAGCTGGAGAAAGATAAATAAAGAAGTACTAACTTGAATATGCAATTTGGCAAATTAAGCAACAGGCAGATTCACAAAGCTGAGTGGACTCCAGCTAGAGTAAACGAGAAACACCAAAGATAGACCACAATCTTCTGAAAAGAAAGAATAAATCTCAACTGAGGTCAGATAGAAATAAATTTTTATATGACAAAAACAATTTGAATGATAGAAATTTTCTATCTGGAACCATGGAAATCATTTTTAAGAGTTAATAGAAAAAATTGCTAAATCCTAGTTCTGTACTCATGGAAAGTCATCCTCGAGGAATGCGGGAAACAAAGACCTTCTCCTGTGGTGAGGGTGGGCAGAAAGCGAAGAATTTAGTGCTAGTAATTCTGCCATCAAAGAACTGACTACCAGAAGTTCTGTTACCAACCAGATGGGAACAGGAAAAACCTAGATTTGAAAAAGGAAAAACACAACAATAGCAGAGGTAACGTTAGTGATAAATGTAATAAACCATCTTTCTCTTACCAGATTTTAATATCAAGTTGGGAAAATGGCAACATACACTGTTCAACATACTCATATATAGAAAAATATTTATATTATAAAAATGAAGAATATAAAGGAATCTACATAGAAATGACTCGTAAACTTTTCCCAGAGTAGTAAAATGTTAATTTTGTAAACCGATAAATTATATATAGAGAATAATACATAGAGAATCACTATAAAATGTTACATAAAAACATATTTATAAAAACTCTGGGGGGTTGATAAGGCAGGAGGATCACATGTTTGCACCCAGCCTAGAAAACTCAGCCAGTTGGCAAGAACTCGTCTCAAATTTTTCAACAAGTTGGAGGAAAGTGCTGCCTATGTAACTCAGTCCAAAGGCCCATGGGTTTACCCCTCATCTTAGAAAAAAATAGTACAGGTAACTCACAGGAGTGGTGGGCAGAGAGAGAGAGAAAGAGACACAGAGAGAATGAGGATATAATGGGATTAAAAACATCAAACAAAAATGTCAGTGTTTACCTCCAAAAAAGTAATTATTATCTAAACTGTAATTGGTCTAAATATTCTAATTTATGATCAGAGATCTTCAAGGCTGGTAATAAAATAAGATCCAACATTACACTTAACAAATAACAATTCAAATAGAACATACAGGGCATGGACAAGACAGTTCTTGCCCTCTGACCAAGAAAATACAAAGTTATCACTGATCTCTCTGCTTCATCTTTTTTCGAAGTGAGTAATCCTGAATTTAATAGTATTTTTACAGATATTAATATCAATGAACAAAAAACCCCACTACGTATCGATTGCATTTTTCTAGCACTAACTCTACCAGAACTGGAGAGGAAGCACTGTGACAAGCTGGATTATTGAAGCTGGAGTGCACACAAGCGTGTCACGCAGGCAGGGTGCCCGCTAATTTGAATAACAGTAACAATAGCAATGTAACAGCATAGCCACAAGAGTGAGAATCAAAGCAGGGCAAGAACTTTACTACATGCACATATATAATTAATAAAGTATAAAATTGTGTACACAAAAGAAAATATCTACTGTTTTCTTTAGAAAAGTTTAGGAATAAAAAGCGTTGTAGAAAAAGCCAAGATCATTACATGTTGCCTTGTGTTGATATTTTGGTAGTAGAAGCCAAATAAGGATATTATGCTCTTTGCTTTCAAAAGGTTTTACACTACATCTTTGGGAAAAGATAAAGATGTCTACAATTCTGGAGATATTGGCTCAGTAGCAATAGTATTCATTCAGATGTAGATGGGAAAATTAGCACATCAAACCCATTATAACCATTGGTCCATGACAACTTCTTCATTCTCGTGGTAGTGGGGTTAGATTTGATTGCTTGCTTACTTTTATTTTCTTTATCATTATATTCATCTGTCTCCACTCATCCAAGTCAAGTAACCCTTGAATATATGTGTGTATATTTTTACTTAAGTTCTGTCTGTGTGCGCATATTTTACTGTACATATTTTCAAAGTTAGAATAGTGATATTCTATGTTTTAGGATTTTTGAGTTCATGTATAATCTCAGCTCCTCACTGCTACATCCTAGTTGAAAATATAATTCACACATTCCCACCATCCTCAGGCACCTCCCCAGGAAAAGAAATTGCTAGCCTTGTAGTTTCAGCACCACAGACAGCACTGTGAAGAATGCTCTCAGGAATGTAACTGAACCTGTCAGAACAGGACTTTGGAACATTAGGGCTCAGATGTTGATTACAAACAATTCAAAACAAATGACTCAAAATTTTTAAGTAAAATATATTAGCAATTCAAATTAGGGACTTGCATGCATGACCAATAAATGCATGAAATGGTACTCAAAATCCTTAAGGAAGATGGCAAATGAAAAGCTAAAACATGTTGCCTCACATGAAAAATATTGAATTTAAAGGTAGTCATTATCCAATGTTGGAAAAAAATTTAAGCAATGGGAACTTCCATGTTGAAAAACTCTTGGGAGTTTCTTATACAACTTATGTAACATATCCCATACTATGACCCAGAAATTCTGCTCCACAAAATTATCAAAAAAAAGACCTTTACTGATATCGTTCATTGATGTTACAAGTCAGATACAAAGGAACATCTACTAAAAATTAGAAAGGGGAAAATGTTATTAGTGTGTTTAAATGTGTGTTTGCAGTACACATGATTACATCCATCCTGGGGGCTGGTGCGTGCAGATACGAATTGTATTCCTTTTTTCATCCCCTTCCCCTCTTCTGCTTCCCCAGTTTCTCCATCTTTTGGTGTCCCTTTCTCTCCTTGTGCTCTATACAATACAGCACTATTCAGCAGTAAAAGGAAATAGACCACTACATTTCACAGCATGAATGTATCTCACATTAAGTTGAATAAGCAGACTGGACACAGCAAGGTGTACATTCCATAATGCTATGGACGGTAAGAACAAGTAAAAGACAACAGCGTTGGAAACCACCATGCTGGTTATCTTGTGAGGCAGAAGGTTTCATTTGAACTCAGTGTAAAAGAAATGTGTGTAAAAATCTGTCAAGTTGCTGAGTACAATCTGTGCATCTAACACTATATAAATTTTACCTCAAATTTGCAAGTATATGTTATCCAGTTTACAACTTCATTGTCATTTTAATCTGTCCTTTGCCCAAGCTGCAACTGACCACTGTCCTGCCTTCTTCAAATGACAGCTCAAGATAGTCTTTACTCTCTCTAGAAGTTTTCATATTGCTGTAGATGTTTTCTTATTGCGGAATTTCTCTCTGGCTTGTACAGTCTCTCCAATGTTAATTTTGAGATCATTCTACCATAAGAAAAACATGCTTTCTGGATGTTATCTGCTTACAAATGAGCACAGCAAGCAGCTACCCTTGTAAGACTTGGCTTACTAAGGGTCCATAGTCATTAACATGTATTTCAAGCCAGAACTGTCCTTACCGAGTCTGGGCATTTGCACTTCATCTCGCTAGAGTTTAAATCAGTGGAAGATAAAACCATTAGTTTTATAGTGAGCATGCATTATCAATTGTATGCCCCAAGGTAGAGATAAGTATTATTCATAATAATATCCAGAATCCTAATTTTAGACTCCCATAATGTTGTAAAAGTATGAAAGGAAACTGTAAACCCACTATTTTCTCTGGGAAGGCTCGTTCTACTTATACATATGGTAAAGTAATGCAGGAAGATTTTCTACTAGTGGTACTATTTGAAGAGAAGATCATTTTATTCATGAGAAAGATAAAGTTCATAAAGATGTAAATTCAAAAGAAAAAGTCAGGGAGATCAAGAAATAAAAGGAAAGAGAATTAAGGCAAATCTTTTAAGATGGAATTAGATATGGATCATAAAGACGAAGGCAAATTCACATCGGCAGGGTGAGTGCTTACTTCTCATATTCTTGGGAGTATAGTCATGGTTCAGCAATTTTATCCAACAATTTCTTAGTGGAAAATATTTAATCAAAATCTTATCAGCCATTGGAAGATGTGAAAATTCATGAGTGCACAAAGATCTCTTTATAAGCAGCTATTTTCTTCAGAAAAAAATGGGATTGATAGACGAATAGAGAGTGTCTGTATTCACCTCACCTATTGTCATTTATTCCTAGTTACCAGCTGACGGTGAATTTGTAAACACTAAGCCAGCCTGAGTACATTACTGCTGACTAAACTTCTTGCTGAAGAATGGTGATCCCTGGAGAGGTCTCCCTTCATCTCCTTGGTGACAGGGCTTCTGGGTTTGTTCCTTTAAGCCGTAAATCAATTAACGAAGCCATTTGCTATTTGCTGTCTGAGGACTATTATTTTCAGGCTGCCTTTTTCCCCACATGACATAACAAGAGCATCCTGCAGAGAGGACTTCTCCTCACCACAGACATCTCAGCCTTACATGGGGAATGTGATATGAAAACAGTTCACTTCTGCCTTCTTCTGGAGTCTCATTCAGATATGTTTGTAAGCCAGGATCAGGTCTCTTCCTCAACTAGTGAGTTAGGGGAACCTAGCAGGCCCAGGTCTGAACAGGACAGCAATGGGGGTAACATGGGAGGCTGTACTTGTGCACATAGTTTAGTTATCCCTTTGAAACTACTCGACCTAGTTCTAAATATGCATCTCCTTCACTTACTAGATTGATCATCTCATATCCTTAAGATTTATTCAATCTAACAATATCTAACCCATATGTCAGGATATCTGGACTGTGTAAGACTCTGTTACATGTTCTATTGTTGGTTGATCAGGCTCTACTCGTGATCAGTCAGACACTAAGATGTTTCTCAGATAGGAAGTTATTCACTACCACAGAGAATAGGGCTCTGCTTAAAAGATGGGAATATCTGTGCAGGAGTTCATATAAGGGAGGCCACAGGCATCCCCCACCCACCACTTCGCCTCTTTGATCACGTAATCCATTCCCAGCGCACCTTGAACCACAGCTTGAACTTAACACTCCCTCTTGCTCAAGGCTCCATGTAATACATGGCAGCATCTGTTAATCCAATAAAAGTGTCACAGAAGAAAAATTTTTAACAAAGAAAGAGACTTTGTATTAGCACTGTGACAGGCAACACATTGCATATAAACGGATCCCTTGAGTGTACAGCCCCAGCCAAGCTGTCACTAAATAAATCAGTAGAGTGAAATCTATTACTGCACACAAGTATAGAAATCGGATTACCCTGAATTTCAAACAGAAGACTGAAAATCACTTAACAATGAAACTAAATAAAAAGCACTACCAATTTATTTTTATGCTTTAGAAAGTATCATTTCTTCAGCAGCAGAGCATCAAAAATGTTAAAGGATGCAACCAATTGGCTTTGTAATACTGAACGCTGAGGTCTTTATTCTGAATGTCAGCCAGGCCTTCCTTGGTTTTTAAAACTTAATTTAAAGCTGTCATATTTTCAGATTTGGCAGTACTTGCATTTGGAGACATTCTTTATTATTTTTAATTTGTTAAACATATCAGCATAACATTTAACTAACTTCTATCATTCACAAGTGGTAAAATCAAGGCTTTCCCTACCTAAGATTCAAACTCAAGTAAAGAATGCAGAAAACAAACACCAAAATCACAGAACATCTAATTAACTGGAGCAAGTTATCAATTTAAGAAAATATTCTTACTGTCCTTTACAATTCTACTTGGTTAACATTAATCCTTAACCAATAAACTAAGTAATTAACCCTGCTAGAAAAAAAAAAAAACAAACAGCTCATTTATACAGTCAGTCTTTTGTGCATGCTAAACATTACAAGACAAAAGTTGCATTTGGGGCTAACATGGTTCTACTATTGTATTATATCACTTAATGCTAAGCAATAATCGAAGACAGGAAATTAGATTAATAGTGTATATCTGTATGTGTTAGCCTGAACACACACTTCGAAGATAACAATATGTAAAGCAGCAACAAGCGGTGTTTTTTCTTCTGTTGTTGTTGTTGTGAATGTTGTTGCTGTTGTTGATGTAT
>PVLD010013706.1:0-55005 GCA_004027595.1 Dinomys branickii | reverse complement strand
CTTTTGCTATTCTGGGTCTCTTCTGGTTCCAGATGAATTTGAGGCATATTTTCTCTAGATCTGTGAGGTATGTTAACGGTAGTTTGATGGGAATTGCATTGAATCTGTACAACAGTTTTGGTAGTATGGCCATTTTTACAATGTTAGTTCTTCCTAACCATGAGCATGGTATGTTTTTCCATTTATTGAAATCCTCTCCAATCTCCTTTTTCAGAGTACTATAGTTTTCACTGAATAAATCTTTCACATTCTTTGTTAGATTGATTCCTAAGTATTTCGCCTAGCAAGCGCAGGGTCCTGAGTTCGATCCCCAGTACCGCAAAAAAAAAAAAAAAAAAAAAAAGAAAATACATTTCCATAAAATCAAAGACTTAAAAATGCTTAGTAATGGGAATTGGTTGATATTGTACCATTTGGCAGGTGAGTGATTAGAAAATCTCTTTCCCTGTTAAAACCAACTGTGAGGGTGATATTATCAGTCTATTTTATGGGTGATAAAACAGGTAGAAGAGGTTAAGAAATATACCAGTTTCAGAATTTGGAATTCAAAATTCTGTTCTGGTTCCAGAATTCATAGTCTCACTTCTCAGAAGAAGAGAAAGAGATTTTATGAGTATGAAATTTGATTATGGTTTTAGAGTGGTAAACTTATTTCTACAAACCTTCTAGGTGATACTGATGGACACCAAATTATGAGAGCCACCACCCCAAGGAATTTAGCTTACAAGTGCTTGTCAAGAAGCCTAAGTGAAAATATAAGCAGATCACTTGGCTTAGATCCAGGGAACAGCAATTGCGATGCATACTTGTTGAAGGAAGTGAAAATGCCTAAGTCTGTACTAAGTGGCTAATATAGCTTTTGTGTGTGAGAGAAATTATTCTGCCATCACAGAGTTTAATACCTGGTTACATTTTGAGTTACAAGAATTCCCAGGAATCACCCAGTTACTTGTTACTCAAAGTATGGTCCACAGGTAAACAGCATCAATTTCATCTGAGACCTGTTAGCACTGCAGCATCTCATACGCCTTATCACAGTGATTTATATGCTCATTAAACTTTGGAAGCGCTGCTTTGGCTGTATTCCTTTATGTTATATGGGAAGAAACTGAGGTTTAGTAATTTTCTAATAGTCATAGAGCTAACTAGGTACAAGCTGAAACTCACAGAGGAGGGATTTATACTTTTGTTTGCTGTCCTAGTATCTTCTAGTATATCATGCAATTCTCCCAGCCATATTTTTAAGAACTATGGGGTGGATGTCTTATTGTCAGTAAGGTGGGGATTACTTAGTTGATTAGTGCTGTACTAGAACTCTTTCAACTTTTAGATACTGTATCTGTCCAGTCTTTGCAGCTGGGGTTTGCTGGGAAAGTGATAGAAAATTGAAATCACTTTTAAATTTAACTATTAGTATTAAAAGCAGGTTAAAAATATTCATAAAAGAGACTGACAGAATTGCTTCTGGTTGTAGTTTGGGGAGTCTAAAATTCCAGATACATCTATAGCATTATCTTTAGGGAACTTTGTTCTTGGTGATTTTGTTTCCTTGTGTAGGCCTTACAATTATATAGAATGGAGTCTAAAGACTACAGCCTACACATCAGGTCTGCCTGGGACAGACTATTCACGACGTTTGGTTTCCCACTTTTAAAAAGTTCTATTAAGAAAATCAAATAATGTATGACAGAGATTACATGATATCCTTTACAGAGCAGTTTATTGACCCTTCAGCAGAATTTTCTCCTCATGTGTCTTTGTGTGTGTGTGTGTATGTGTGTGTGTGTGTGTGTGTCTGAATTTGTGTGTGTGGGACCCGAGATTAAACCTAGGACCTAATGCATTCTAGGGAAACATTCTACCACTGAATCACACTCTCAGCTCTATTGTACTTAAAAAAAATTTTGACACAGAACCTCACTAACTTGTTTAATCTGGCCTTGAGCTTTTACACCTCCTACTGGAGCTTCCCAAGCAGTGGGGATTGCAGGCATGTGCCACTATGTCCAACTTTACAAGTCAAGAACCAAGGCAGACTCATTTTAATGTATATTTGATCAAATATATTGCCATTTTAAATTTATTCCTTACTTATATTTCCAAACACTATGCTCGTTTTCCCCTTTCCCTTTAGGGAACAACTGGAAATGTTTATTTATTTCTCGAACTAAACCAATGAGGAATGCAAGGATCGACAGAGGTGCAATATGTTAACTTGCTGATGTGATCACTTTAAGTGGCTGAGAACGTTAACTGTGTCACGCTCATTCGTTTTCATTTTTTTTAAAGATTTTGGGCATTTTCTTTAATAAATATAGGCTATACAATTTTAAATCTCTTTCATACATTGTGTTCATGGATCTCAGCCTAAAATAAGCATTCATTCATTCATTCATTTTTTTAACACATACCAAGGGGTGACCTAAAATGTACTTGACTTTGGGATTAAGAAGGGAACGAGGTCAAGAGAAACTCAAGAGAAAAGCAAAGAGGACCAACTGGGAGAGAGAAAATAAAACAACACTCATAATAGGTGGTGAAAAATAAAATAGATGTAAACATGAATGCCGAAGGAGTACACAAGGGGACACATATCTCTCTGGAAGGTTGAAAGTTTGAAATGAACTGAAATAAATTTAAATTTAGAATTAAGGTCAATGTGATATGACCAAGTGACAACTGTGCTTTCTTGAGGAAAATCAAAGTAATTCCATATGGCTGAAAGATAGGGAGCCTATGTTAAATAGAGAGCAGAAAGATAAACGGGGTCAGGTATGGAGACTTTAAAATATTATGCTAGCAATTAGAATTCATTCTAAAGGTGATGAGTAGCAACTAAAATAATTTTAATATCTGAATGAAATGATCTGTGATAAGCATCTCCAAAAAAGTCCCTCTGTCTTCCCATGAGTAGATTGGGATGAGGGGGAGCAGGGTAGGGCTAACGGACATTGGAGTAACCTGGTGAAGGGATGGCAGGGACCCTGACTAAACTCATAGATGGTGACATGAAGAGGAATTGCCTGGAGTGTAACCTCATCAAGACCAAGTGGATATGAATAATAGGGGAGTTGCAGGAATCCTGGGTGACTTTATGGTTTTGTTGGAGACACTAGGTATATGGGGGTCTCATTAGTGAGATAGAAATCACAATAAAGGAGAGGAATGGAGAAAAGGAGATTAATGATGATGAATTTAGTTCTAGACAGGCAAACTTTTGTATTTTTATGAGATTTTATATATATATATATATATATATATATATACAGAGAGAGAGAGAGAGAGAGAGAGAGAGGGAGAGAGAGAGGGAGAGAAAGAGGGAGGGAGGGAGGGAGAGAGAGGCAGAGAGAGAGAGAGAGTTTAAGAGAGGTCTGGGTTACAGGTAATTATTTTGAAATTTTTCTCCCCAAAATGTAATAGCTGACCACATCATTCATATACATAAATATTCATATACATACATATGTATATATATAACTTCCCACATAATATATGCTTATTTAATACAAGTCTGAAGCTTGGTTTTGGTTTCTAGCTCATCAGACAATGCCCCCAATATACTCACTGTCTCCCAATGTAGTATCTTTTCTTCCATATCAATAATCAAATTGTTAGCACCTTAAAGACAAGGGTTTTAATGTCTGACTCCTGAGCCCCTGGCTCCAGGTGAGTGACTGGTACAGAATACAAAATCAATAAATGTTCATTAAAGAAATAAATGAATGGATAAGTCAGGCATGGAAAAAACATAATTTTGATATGCCGTGGTGAAGGTAATAATAATGGTCTTAGCAAAGCACTCTGGGATGCTGAGGGGTGAACCTTGTCTTGGTATGTCTGGAAAAACATTATGGACTCATTATATATATATATATATATATATATATATATATATATTATGCAAAGTGATCTGAATGAGCCCAAGTTAATCTGAGGCAGAAAGTGGCATTTGTCTGAAGGGGCACAAGTTGGTCTTTTTAAAGTGTTAAAATAATTTAAATAAATTCCTGTGGTTTTAGGTGGGTGGAAAAGCCTTTATAAACAGGTGGCAAAAGCTAAGCGTCCTGAGCAGGAGCTCAGGAGATGAGAATTCTATTGATCCTATTTCTAGCTCTTAAGCCCCGAGCTGTAAAAACCTGGGGCAGATGCTTCCTGGTCCTGGATCTTAACTCCTCTAGGGATCCCTGTTAATCAACTTTGTTTCCCCAGCTTCAGCAGAGAGCCTGGCTCTTACATAGTAAAGCTCAATAAATGATTATTAAATAGAATAGCACTTTGACGCATTTATAAAATGAAGCGGTTAGATTAAAACAAGACAATCAACAAGAAATACTCTAGTCTTGACGTTTTATGACTTTATGGCCTTAATTTCTAATTTTTAATAGCATTGACAAATCCATAAAAGGTGGAGGCATCATCTGTGTATTGCTTGACAATTTACAAAACATTTTCACATATTTTATCTCAATAAAATCTAGTGACCCTGAGAGCTAGGTTTATTTGCTTGCATTTTAAAGAAGCAACTGGAGCTTGCGACAAGAGCTAATAAAGTGATGGAGTCTGGAGTTAAATCCAAATCACCGGATTGGAAATGAAGTGCTTTTCCCCTACCATGTATCTTTTCCCGCCTTTTTGAGAGCAAAATATTTCTTGCCCATGTCCTCTCTCCTCAGTTCAGGCAGCCCTTCTCTGCTTGTAATATGAATCTGTGATACAGCTTGGTGTAGCATTTTAGATGAGAGAATAGTGCTTATTTCAGACTACTGAGGCAGACCCAACATATTTAAGCGTAATATTGACATTTTTTGAAAACCTCTAGTCTTTCAATTAATGGCTGTGACGGTGACTACACATTTGCAAAAGTACAACCACCTGGAAGTACACCTGGAAGGTAGGAAGAGCCCTTGTGCAGATTCATTCACAGAAAAAAACTAGACACAGCATTCTGCTTTCTGTGACTGCCTTGAGTTTCCTTGAGGAATTTAGTTTTTTTTTTTCTTTTTAGTTAGTTTTTTTTTTGTACCGGGAACCAAACTCAGGACTTTGATCTTGCCAGGCAGGCACTATGCCACTGAGCTATACCCCTGGCTCAAGAATGTTTAATCTTAACATTAAGATCAGCTTTACTGACATGAGGCAATAGCTGTGTTGAATGTAAATGAAGATGAATTCCTAGAGAGCATAGCAAAATCGGGTTTTGAGCTTTCTGTTGGAGTTCTTTGGGTAAAGTCTCAATTACAGTAAATAAACCAGCCAGCTAGTATGACTAAAAGAGTTAGTAGGCAAATACAATGTGCTCTTTTACAATAGCTCCAGGAACTATAGGCCAGCTTCTGCCTCTGTTGAGAAAATACCATTAGGGGGACATTTGTAAAGGGCCTATAATTGTCTTGATAAGTTGATACTGAAGCTGGTAATCAGTGAAATTGGAGGCATCCTATTTCCTGTCTGAATAGAAGTGAGGTGGGGACACAAAGACGGGTCCATCTCAATTTGTCCTAGTATCCCCTGATTCTGATCTTGGAAGCTAGTATCTCTTACTTAGTCATACTGAAGGTGTAGCTTCCAGGGAAAGTCAATGATACAGTACAAGATAAGAAGTAATTATAGGAGATTGGATTAGCTGATTTTTCCTTTATAGAAACAGCCACACACAATAGAAGTTTTATTGCATAAACAAATGGAAAAATCTTTAAGTGGATTCCTGAAATAGATCTTTGAGAACAGTGAAATTTTATTTCCAATGGAGTGCAATATCTTTCAATTACCAACCGCATAGGTACTCTGCTGTATAGGAGTGAGTTTCTAGGAGGAAAAACAAAGACATTCAGCATAGTGGGTATGGTAAAAAAAATGTGACTGTACATTGTCTGAGGTATGGGATATACATCTGCTCAGTTACAGAGGGGTTTTGGTCCATGACATCTAGACATACTTAATAATGAGTTTCAGGTGCCTTCTTTTTGCTATTTTGATGACTTTCTCTAGAGAACAAGCGCTTCTGTGCGTAGAGCTGGGAATTCTGGCACAGACACCAATGCTGCAATTAACTGTCTCCTCCTTATACAAGCCACTATTGTCTACTGAGTAAAAGCCTTACCCTGCCATTAATTCTCCCCTAGATTTCCTACTTATTGCAAAGGGAGCACTACACCCAAATTAATGGCAGAGAATATCCCCAGGTACTTGGAGGTCTGCAAGTTGTGTTTCTCAAAAGCATGAATTAAGCAGTGACGATATATAGGCACAAGTGACATCTTAAGGCATTTTAACCCTCTATCTTCCAAAGTTATGGTCAAAGATGCCCCAGTGTGGTTGTCATTTATTTTCTGCCTGGATTTTCTTCTTCTCTCTAACTTTGTGCTCTGAATTTAATATTGCACTATTATGTTTCTCTGAGGATGTGCCGTATATACTGTTGAATAGCTATGAATATCATTGTGCAGCCTCTGATCAGACAATCATTTCTTTCTCGCCTGCAGGGCCTCACATACTACACAGCTAGGCAGGAAGCTGGGTGATTCTCCTTCTCCCTGCTGCAGCTTATCGGTAGTACCTTTATCCTACAGTTTATCTGCAGCACTTGTGAGCCTTAAGTACTCACATAAGACTCTGATTTTTTAGGTAAAAGTAATTCTGAAACTAATTATGATTTCTCATTTTTATGTAGTTCTCAAATTCTCATATTATGTAGTCATCAAATGACTTTTACACTGTAAATCTTTCTTTGATCTTCACAGAAATCATGAGGGTGGATTGACAAAATATTATGAACTATGGTCTACAGGCGGATACAATATAATTCCATCCCTTGTCACCATCAGGCCGCCACCTCACCTGTTAATGACTTTTGTTTCAACATGTTTAAATTCCAGCCCTGTCATTCAGTGTCCTATAGCCTTTGGTTTAAATAACTAGAAAAGAAGATTTACTTCACTCACCTTTAGGTTTCAGTTAGGTTGTTTCATTTGAAAATAATTTTTTAGAAATCCGCATACTGGTAGCAAAAACAATTGGCTTCATACCACTTCCAAAGTTAGCTTGAAAAATCTTTTTATATAGTTAAAAGTGTGGCTTTTCTTTTTCTTTTTTGAAGTCTCTATTTAGGTCATTGCTTCCCCCCCCCCCCCAGTGACATTTGTAGTATCTTTTTTACTCTTAGAATTGTTATCAAATTATGTGTTAATTTGATTAAAGGAGCAATAGTAAATCCTTAGTGTTAACACAATATATTTAATGAAAAATACCTATATTTTCCAACAGAAAACAAAACAATGACACTGTTCTGGTTTTTGTTTTCTTTTGCAAATCTCTTCACTGTCTGACAGGAAAATAGGTGAATTTGTATACCTGCTTCTTCATATTATTTTCTGTGGTTTTTCTGCCTGCCTTGCATCCAGGGTGTGGCTGTACCAGACTTTTTCAGCTATTATCACGTTCTATGATGTCCATTTCGCCTCTGGCTTTGTGTTTCTGTTTTGCTTTTGTCACCATTGTTAATGGCATAACAACCATTATGAAAGAATCAGATGAAAACTTGTTCAGATTCTACTAATTATTAAAAGCCTAACATAAATCAGGTCTTTCCTCATGTTATCCCATTTGACCCCATAACATGTTACGGAAAAGCTGGGCTCAGACAGTTGACTTAATTACTTGTCATTATTCCGTAAGTTATAGACCAAGGCAGCAGAGGCCAGATTTGACTCCTACATTTTGCTGCATACCTACAGCTGGTAGACAGTATTTTGGTTAGACAAATCTATGGTTCTGCCCACTTGGGTGACAGTTGTTCCACAGGCCATGCTGTTTGTCTCTTCCTGGATACTATCATTTGCTGGGTTTATGGCCACACAAGAGCTGAAGGCTTTCCCTTTAGATCACAAGAACAGGTTGTATATGGCTAAGGCATCATGTTATGGGCTAAGGAATTGTTTCTTGCTTTCAACCTAAATCTGAAGGGAGTCCCACAGGGAGCTCCACTCCATGAGTTTGAGATGGTATATCTTTTCCTGGTATAAGACTCAGAATATACTGACTATTGTTGAGAAATTCAAAATAGCCTGAGTTTTATAAAACTCAGAATGACAGACATTCCTGTGAGGTTGGCGAGGGAGCAAGCCTTTCCATTTCATGGATGATGAAATCAGCTCCTAGAGACATTAAGTAAAATGCTCAAGATCACACTAGTGTACACTCTTCGTGAGTAGAAGGGATGTGGAATCAGAAGCGCCACTAACGTTCCTGGGGCCATTCCTTTTATCTGCCTTGGTTTTTGTGGAGTAAAGCATGTTAGGGAAAACAGACTTTCATGTTCTGAGAGGTCTTAAAATGCAGATTTGATGAGCCCTTTTCTTTCATTCTGTTCAGAACTATTCTTGAATTCTTCCACCTGAAACTTGTGTTTGCACCATTTTACATTGTTTAAACCCTTTGAATAGGATGTAAGTCAGCTTATGAGACATATAATACAACTATTAAATTGGAAGAAAAATCTACAATGAAATCCAAGTAAAAGAGCAAGGACAACTTTCTGTTCTACCTGCCTGCTTTCCTATCTTTCTTTCCTGAATAATTTGGCCCCAATACTATTATGTGTGGGTGGCCCACATAGGATTCTGTGTGGGGGTAGTGGCAGAAGCAGCCTGAGATGTATCGTGTGCACCTTTGTGTGCAGTGAGAAAGGATGTCCCCCTATGAATAGATGATGACAGTGGCCCAGAGGAAGGTGCTGGATGCTGAGTGAGGAGATCTTTAGAAGCAGAAGATATTAAAATAATAAATACAGTTAGGATAGTATCTTAGCAGTGTCAGCTAATACAATAAAAAGTAATAGAAATTAGGTTTGTAGTTCCTGGAGACTGGAACTGAGTGTGTGGAGAGGGAAATGCTGGAATAAACTTGCTATTGGATTCATAAGTGTGTGAGTCTGGGAGCAATGACACCATAGTGACCAGGAACATATTTAACATTCAGATCTTGGTTCCTTAAAAATAAATGTCCACTAAGATGATCCAGATCTCCTTGGAAAGATAGTAGGTAGCTTTTGCAGTTGAGTCTAGACAAGTAAAAGATAACCCTGGAGCATCTTGTGCCAGAAACTGAGAAAGTGGTCAAAAGGTGGCCTGTGGCACAACACCGTCCATGCCAGTCTCAAGGGGGCTCCTTTTGACACAAATCCATGATGACTCGAGCCTCAAAATAAAATATATTCACATGAATGCACAAATAAATTAGTTAGAAAGCTTTTTCTACTAATAAGTGTAGGAGGGAAGATTCAATTCAACTACACATGGAAGGGATGATTTAATTAGAAAATCACCATTCGTCAAACATCAATAGATGCTACATATCAGTGGATGAAAGTTTGATAAGGAGGAGCATTTATCTAGCTTCAAAGTATTTTCCCTTAAGTAATTAGTCATTAAAAAGAGAAAGGAGTAATTTTTTACAATGGAGAAACCTGGCTAAGTCCACTGTATAAAGACAGAATCACAAGTAAATAGGTCAAAATCAGATAGCATTTGATAATATGCACCATCTGATTATACCTTCTACAGTATTTCTCTCAAAAATGAAGAAAAAATCCCTGAATCTAATTATAAAGAAAAATCAGCAGACAAAACCAAATTGGGGAAATTTTAGTGTAATTTTTTATGTGTTTCATATGTAATTTGGCATATTAATCTGGTTGTTAGTCTCTATATATGACAACTAATTTTGTAAGGACTTATAAGATAAATAAGTCTGATGCTATCAAAAAAGGGGAGAGGAAGGGAATGGAGAAGTAGCATAAAGATGTGTTATGCACATATAGCAATACATCACAATCATTATGTATTGCAAACATGCTAATACATATTTTTTAAAAACAAAGAAACTGGCCTATATTATTCAAAATATCAAGGTTGTGAAAGTCAAGGATGAAATGAGGACTTGCTTGAGCATGAAGGAGATTAAAAAGACACAACTAAAGTAATGCATAATTTTGGACATCTTTTTGTCACTAATGACATTACTGGAACAACTGGTGAAATTTGAGTGAAATCTCTAGATTTTATTGTGATAATGTATCAATCTAATTTTTTGATTTTGATGGCTTTATTGAGGTTATGTAGGGGAATGTCTCTGTTGAAATCATACACTAAAATATTCAGAGGTGATGGAGAACCATGTTGGCAAGCGCACAATGGCTCGGAGGAAAATGCTTATTATTTTCTTTCTATTGTACTTACAATTTTTCTACCACATAAAAATATTTCACAGAAAAAAATTAAATAAAGTAGCAAGGAAAAGACTGTGTTAAAGCTATGGTGAGTCTGTACTCAGTTTGAACATGCAATTTAGCTTTGTGTTTCCAGAAGCCAACTTAACACAATAATGTCAGGAAAAAACAGCTCATTAAAGAGCATCCAACTTTTTGTGTACAAAAGCCCACAAGGAACAGAGCTATGGAGTTTATATCGCTAACATTTAATTAGATACGTCTTCCACACCACTGTTTAACATGTATAAGCAGTTACTTTTTTATTTTAAAGAGAATAAAAGGAAACAAGAAAAACACAACCAATAAACACCCTGAGAGAAAAATTAGGGAAACCATACCCTTCACAATAGCATCCAAAAAGTTGAAATAGTTAGGAATCAATCTAACAAAGGAAGTAAAAGATCTATACAGTGAAAATTACAACACTTTGAAAAAAGAGATCAAAGAGCACTTCAGAAAATGGAAAAATATTCCTTGTTCATGGATAGGAAGAACCAACATTGTGAAAATGGCCTTACTCGCAAAACTGCTGCACAGTTTCAATGCTATCCCTATCAAAATACCATTACTAAACCTCACAGATCTAGAGAAATTATTCCTAAAATTTATCTGGAGCCAGAAGAAATCTAGAATAGCAAAAGCAATCCTGGGTAACAAAGGCAATGCAGGAGGCATCATAATCTCTGACTTGAAATCATACTACAAAGCTACTGTGATAAAATTAATATGGTGGGCTGGGGATATAGTTCAGTGGCACAGTGCCTGCCTGGCAAGCACAAGGTCCTAAATTCAATTCCTGGTACCCAATGACAAAACAAACAAAAAATAAAATCAGCATGTTACTGGCAAAAAAACAGACAGGATCGATGGAACAGATTAGAAGATGCACACACGACAAATACACTCAAGCACCTTATCTTTGACAAAGGAGCAGTTACTTTCTATAATTATACTTCATTATAGATGGTTTTTCTGCTACTTTTATCTTCTAAAATAGTTTAATCTCCAAATAAATATTTTCTGTGTATGCTCATGCTCTCTCTGCTGAAAATCCTTCCATGGATGACCGTTTCGTTTTCATTTACTCTGAAGAGTAGTGTTCAGTACTAAAATATGTGCTGTAGCTATAGCTACAGCTATAGATTCAGACACAGTTACAGATGCAGATATACTGGGCTGGGGATATAGCTCAGGGGAATAAGCGCCTGCCTAGCAAGCGCAGGGTCCTGAGTTCGATCCCCAGTACCGCAAAAAAAAAAAATTAAAAAATAAAAAATAAAAATAAAAATAAAATGGTGAACCAGATACAGATATACTGTAGATATCTATATAGACAGATAAAGGGAAAAAACTCTGACATTTCTACTTCAAGATAAGTATTTCTGACCTAAAAGTACACTGTGTTCTGGCTTATAGATTTGGACAGGAAGTAACTACTTATGGATAATTACGAGGCCATAACATTCCAGATACGGAATGTGTGGAGGACTCGTTGCAATATACAAATACTAAGTTTCTTTCATGACATATTAAAAACACATGTACACCTCCATAAAAGCTAGTTTTTATTGGACATTCATTTTTTATCAGGCACTCTACTCGTTGTATTTCCAGGTCTGGAACAACTGTACCATGCAGTTGTAATTTTTGACCTCTTCAGAGAGGAAGCTGAGGCATGCAGCAGTATTTGGTGGAGTTGAGGTTTGATCCCCAGTCTGACTGGGTCCATGGTGTTCTACTGTACCTGTGGTCTCTGCAATCAGTTTTGTGTTAAGTAATAAGAGATTTTAGGTCTTAAATTAGCCCCTAAAATAAGCTTAGCATCTATAATTTTTAAATCAAATGTTAGAAGAGAAGTATTGTTCTAAGCCCTTTCTACTTGAGTGCTAGGAATAAGATGCTAGAGAGACATAAGTTACTTCCTCCTTCAAATTAGGCATCATAACAGCCTTTGAATGATCACATTAGCTTTTCCAATCTATCATGGCACTTTCAAGTACTGCAGCATTCTTGGATATCCCATTGCTTATAACTTCACAGATGAAGTTATGATTACCCTTCCAGTTGGTTAAAATTTCATAATAGGTTTGATATGTTCACATGTGTACAGTTCACACTGGGTTGTATTTCAGTCCTGACTGAGAACACAGCATTATTCTGGGAATCACCATAGAACCGATATGATAAAGGAATTTGTGCTTGAGTAATCCCAAGATTTATGCTATTAATTAACCTTTGGCATCATGGATTAAGTAGCATCTTGGATTTGAGTTTAGATGGATTCAAATTTTAGTGCTAATCTGAACCTAGGTAATTATACATGCAAGCATATGTACTGTCCTACCTCATTAACAAAAGAATAAAGGAAAGAAAATGAAACAGAAGTCTTCAGGTGATTGACTTTGATTCTAGCCTTGTTTCTACTTTAAATTCCTGAGTTCTTTATTCTCTCACTTGTGAAAAATCAGTGATATCTAGTTTGTAGTCCTGGTAATAATATTTAACACCTACATGGCATTTCTTAGTTTTCAAGGAATTAGTACACAGAGTCATTTTAATGATGCTTGGATCAGAGGATGGCCTCATAAGTATCTGTGATTATCTTTAAAGTTTTATCATTAGTAATATTTAAAGTGATTGACACATAGTTGGTGTTCAATAAATGCTACTTTTCATTTCTTAAAATTCAAATAGGTATACAAAACTTTATTGACTTTTGCTCCAAAGAGTCATTGCAGCTATTGGTAATCAGAGGGATATCCACCCATATAGCTTCCGAAGACGGGAGCTACACTCGGCCTTTGCCCTTGACTCTGGAATGTTGCCAGTATGATGTAACATACTGTTGATGTGCTGGCGAGATGATCTTGAAAGCTATATTTGACATATTGATAATGTTCAGCTTGTTTTATTGTTTCTGTACAAATAATATTTAACCCCTCAGGATAGGAAGTCAGCCATGTGGAATACATAATACTCTCTGTGTAGGTGTACAATTATCTGGGGTGTAAGACTTGACAAATGTTTCTCCCTCCCCTCTGTCCTCCTCTCCTCTCCCCTCTCTTCCCCTTCCTCTCCTCTCTCTCTCCGTCTCTCTCTCTCTCACTGTTACCAGGATTCACTGGGATTAGTGTATGAGCATATTCTATATTCTATGGAAGGGTAATTTGAATTTATAGCTAATTATAGCATCATGAAATTTTGTCATTATGAGAAACATTTATTGTCCTACAATCCACACATTAGAAAACAATGACCTATACCCTAAAACCACACAACCACCTATTTTTGTATAGCCTGTGAACTAAGAATAAATTTGAACACTTTTTTAAAAGGCAGGGAAGACTAGAGAACAGAAATCTTATATAGTCAGAAAAGCCTAGCTATTTACTCTCTGTCCCTTTACAGAAAATGTTTCTTGATCGCTACTCTAACTCAACCCATTAAACAATAACATAACAAAAATATGAGAGTTTGAGGACAAGGGAAGTTACATGCCTCACCTAGGGTAACCTTGCTCATGGCAGTCAGGCCTGGAGCTTGAGACCCCTTTATTACTCTTGACTTTGTTCTCTGACATCAAAGCACTTTTTAAGTTGTTTCCCTCTCCCAAAGTGCTTTAACTAATAAGCCATGAGTAATTACATTGAAAAAGAAAACACTAATATTTTAAAAGTGTTTAGCATCTCATTCCTGAAGAGATGAAGTCTCCATCACCTGGTTTGAACCAGTTCTGCTAGTGTAGAGGTGCTTTGGAGGATGATAAACTAAACTGCTAGGGAGCAATGGCACCTTAGGACAGCAGGTTATTACATAGTCTCTGGATTCGAGATGTTTTCCAAAGGCAGTAAAGAGGCATATGGTACCTGTTTATACAAAGTGATAAGAAATTTAACACTAAAATCAAGTTACATCTTTAGGCTCCTAACTGAATTATCAAATCTCAGAAAAATAAAATCAATTCTCCCTTGTGACCCAGAGGCTTGAGAGCTCTGAGCTAATGATAGAAGTGACACGGATGAAGGTAGGCTGTAGAAGTTTATTGGGGACACACTGAAGGCAGCTGATAAATTTTCACCCAATTATCATCTTGAATTTTAACAATATATGGAAATCACTAGAAGAATGAAAGACCAGGGAAATGCTATGCTTCTAAATGGATGTTACAATCTTGAATCTCTTTATGAGTTGCATATAAATTCTTGGCTAATTTTTTTCCTAAAATAGACAGAAAAATCCCCAAACTTCAGAAAAAATATATCCAGTAATTTTGATTTGTATTTTCAAGTTCAACTTTCCTTCTTCCAAACCAAATTATTAGAAGTTAATTTAATATGTAGTCAGTTATTTCTACAAGTATACAAGAGGCCTGCTAACTTTAGTTTATACAGCCTGTTCCATTTCTATCCAGTGTGTTCACCATAAGTCTAATTTGTCTCATAAAATGGGTTATATTAATTAAAAATCAGTGATCACATTTCTTTAAATCAAAACTCCAAACTATACCCATTACTGGTATTATTGCTGCTGCTTTGATCAGCGTGTGCCCTTTGCTGATGATGAGAACAGAAACGATGGTCTAATTGGGTGGCATGCATTTGATTCTAACTGGAGATCCCTCTACTGAGACAGTGCACAGGTGGACTTCCTGGAAAGTCTTTTAAGACACTTCTCTCTCCGCCATTTCTCTGATGAGCTCATGGTTGGTAAGGCGTTTTGTAAAAATAAGGATTATAAAACATTACTCAAAGACCTGACAGACACATGAGAACTTGAGCATATCAAAAAATCTCTTTGAGTTTTATACATTTTTCAAATGTATGATTTGAATGGAATTGAATATTCTGTATATGTATATTTATAGGGCTATCCTAATATACTGTAAAATGTAGAATTGATAATATGAATTTTATTGTGATTCAGAGAATCTACAGTTTAATACACTAAGATTATATCTTGTAGATATCTCCTATATGGCCCCCCACTCCCCAAATTTAATGGGGAATAAAAAGCAATAGGCACAACTTCCCAATTTATTATAAAAAGCATTCAGTGGGGTGATTACACCAGTCACAATACACTTCAACCTATGGTGCTTAAAGTAGTCAATATTATTTAGACATACAAGCTATGAAGTTGTGAAGGGTATGATGAATACCAGAGAAAATTACCATATGTAATTGAGCAAATTGCTAGGCATATTACATGTCTTGGTCATATCCGGGTTAGAAAGCTATTCAGAGCCTGCTGCTTCAGCGACAGACTGTTTATTCTTCATGTAACGCTAATCACAGTGATTGTGTCTGTCTCTGCTAGGTCTGGCAAAGCAACATGGAGGGCGTCAGCTCTGGCAGGACAGCCAGTGAGACACACGTGGTGGAGAAGAAAATCCAGTTACCTAAGTATCTTTTTCAGGTCATTCATTAAGATTCTCAAATTGTTAGAGATATGATTAAAATTTCAGTGCCCGCGTATCTCTTAAAACTTGGGAATATGAGCTTAGTTTTTGAAAAGATGTATGTAATTGTTGCTGTTGCATCTTGTTTAAGCCCTTTTTTGTTTTTTTATTTTCCTCCTTGCCATCATAATTTTGGCCAGTTATACTCCCAGAGAGATGGAACATGTATCAAGGAGCTATCGGGCTGATAGCAGACCCATTTTGTGTAGTAAACATGACCCTTTCAAGAGTTGGCCACACAAACTTATCCTCAAGAAAGAGGAGGGTGGATCTTCACAGCAATATCTGCGCTCGCTGCTCAGGAACCATATACCACGCTGGCATTCTGATCTCACATCCTCTTTCAGGGCACTCTTTCTCCCATATGCCTCTCTCTCACACTCGCAGTCCCATCTAGAGAGTGAGCTCGAATGAGTTAAGGATGAGCTCGTACCGAGATGGAAGCTGTGTTACCTCTCAGCCCCTTTGATAGTACAGAATCCAAGGCAAATCATTTTAGTTTTTTGAAGTTAAGTAGTGAGCAGTTTTCTGGGGAAAGTCACAATTCTGTGTCAATTGTAGAGGCCTAAAATATTTTTTGGAGATCTGGTTGGTACTTGAAGCTGTTGCATTCTCAAGAAGAGGAGCTGTAATTCACTCAAAACTGAATTCTTGGGCTGGGGATATAGCTTGGTGGCACAAGCACCTGCCTGGTCCTGAGTTCAATTCCTAGTACCAAAAAACCTCTTTTTCTTTCTTTCTTTCTTTCTTTCTTTCTTTCTTTCTTTCTTTCTTTCTTTCTTTCTTTCTTTCTTTCTTTCTTTCTTTCTTTTTCTTTCTCTCTCTCTCTCTTTCTTTCTTTCCTTCCTTTCTTCCTTTCTTCCTTTCTCTCTCTTTCTCCCTTCCTTCCTTCCTTCTTTCCTTCCTTCCTTCCTCAGAGGGCATTATTTATATAGTTCACTGAATATTTTGTAAATTAATAACAATTGGGGTTGGTTTTAAGCCTTTAAATAATACTCTGATTCTCATTTGACTGACAATACTGGCATTTACTATTCTAACACTGAAGATCAATAAAGTTGTAGTATTACTCACAGCATTTAAGATTTATAACATTTCACATTTCTAAAATGTTTTAATTGTTTTTCAATTCCAGCTGTATGATGAGCTTTTTAGTAATAAGTGACTAGAACATTTAGATTTGAATGTCTATACATTTTGTGACTCCATGTATTTATTGCTATAATGTAAACAATCTTCTGTAGAATGGTTACTTAATTTTTCCCATTGCTTTCCTGTCTTGTATGATGTTGTGTGTGATATGACTCAGTGTTACTTTTTATTATTCCCATGGGTATTATTTGTACTAGTTTAAAGCCTTCAGTTCTATGATGTGAACCTTACTCTCACTGTAGAGCACTTACCTATGTGTCATGTTGCCAAAATTCATTCTTATACTATGACTTATACTAGGGGTTTTATTTAAGAAAATAGCTGCATGCTGAATTCAACATACATTGAGAAAACAGGTCCTCATTCATCTCAGGGAGCTGACCTTACACGTATTTCCATAAGCTGTCATTCCGTATTGGCCAGGGCTCTGTGCAAACAACTATCTATTGTAAAGTGGTAGAAGAATAACTGCGAACTTCTCTTCTCACCAATAAAATTCAACAGTGGCACATTGTAACTTGGTTTGCAATATTTTTTTCCCAATATTTTCTTAAAGCTTCCTGTATGGAAAGTGTCTTTGTTTTCAGTGCATTTTGCCAAGAAAAAGTGACAAAACAGTACTTATCATCTTCCCTCAAAACATATGGCACGTGCCCACGGAATATTAACTGATCTTTTACAATGACAACAAATGTGGTGATATTTCATCTGAAATTCCCAGAATTAAGGTTTCCTAAAGCAGCCTAGAAGAGCAAAAAGATGTTTTAGGAGGATTGGTTTGCTGCTAGAGATGGTGATGAAAACATATGCTACTTCGCATCTGAAGGAGTTCTGTATACGGATGCATGTACAGCAAGAGTGGTAGAAAATATTTTATTTCGACTCAGATAGCATCGGTATTTTTTCCTAGCCAGGCTAGTGTTCTTTGATGTGAAAGAGATGAGAAACTGAGCGTGCACTATTAGGTTACCATAAAATGTTTTTTATTGCCTTTCACTGTAGACAGAACATTTTGCCAGTGATCCATGGTAAGGAGAAGTGGGTTTCCCAGATTCTTCTCTTTCAAAAATTTCTAGTCAAGGAAAGAAGAGTCATTTATTTGATCTGTGAATCTGGGAGAAAGGACTAGACAGTGCAACTTGGACTTTCCCGCCTGTCTATTTCATTTCCTCCTTACGCCGGCAGCGTTTTGCTCTATTCCTAACCCTGGGGGAACAGCGCACCCGCGTCAGTCAGGTCCAGATCCCCTTCCAGCAGCAGCTCTGCAGGCACATGCACGCCCTTTGTTCCGCACAGCGGGAGTTCTGCAGTGTTTTCCATTTGGTCCTTCGGGAAAGGCAGGCGAGGTTGTCCACTCAGCTGACCCAAGCTCTTTCTTCAGGGAGTGGCTCCGGAGTTCACACAGAGGCGGGGGTGGGCTGTGAGGAGGAGGACACCTCTTTTAGCCAAAACTAAAATACTATTCTCTCCCGTGTTTCTTTTTAAACAACATGGAGACTGACATTTCAATCTCTGTCACCATTTGAGGTCTATCTCACAGTTAGCTGAAAACTCAGCTGGTAAATGCACATTAGTATCTACTATGCCCTGATCCCCAACACTCACTGTGAAGATTCAGTGTTATTAATATTCATATTTATGGGAGCATTGAGCTCTAAACAAATAGTTGCTATTTATGGCAGATCCCTGAGAAAAATTTCTTAGAATAGTAATCCTTTCATATTAGCGTTTGCAGATAACAGAAAAACCAAAGAATACAGTTGTAACAGAATTCTAAGTTCAAGTATACTTTAAGTTGTAATCTTTTAACCCTAAGCTTTCCACTCCTCCATTAAAAAGAGTGAGCTGGGATATTTCTACTGCTTAATAAGAGACAGGAGAAAATATTTTAGTGTTATATTAATACTAACATTACTAGTCAATGCTAGCATTAATGTCTATTGAAATTAATATTGCGAAGAGAAATCAGGCATCAACGGTACAGTCACACCTGTACTTTTGTTTGACTATTTCCAAATCTTTAGACCTAACAAACTCAATATTTTCATTGCTAAGAAAATTACCCAAAAGACTGTTTTTTCAGCACTGGGGATTGAGCCCGAGATCTTTGCAATAAGCCACACCCCTAGCCCTTTTTATTTTTGTTTTTATTTTGAGATAGAATCTCACTAAGTTGCCCAAGATGGACCTGAATTTGTGATCTTCCTGCCTCAGCCTCCCAGAAAACTAGGATTACAGGTGTATAAGACCACATCCTGTTTAAAAACACATTTTTTATTCATCAAATATATATTGAGAAATTACTCTGTGCTAGCTGTTGTTCTAAATTCTGAAACAAATTAAAATTTAGGGACTTTCATTGCAAAAGGTATTCACATTCTAGTAGTAGGAAGAAATAGTAAATTATAAACACAGTGAACATTTTTACTATTTTGGAACATGAAGTGTATTAAGGTGTATTAAGAATAATAATATAGGTGAGCAAGGGTAATTGTGTGGGTTGGTCAGTGAGATCACAGTAAAAGCTCATGGTGGAGCTGGGATATAGCTCAGCGGTGCAGCGCCTGCCTGGCAATGTAAGGCCCTGAGTTTGATTCCTGGTGCTGTCCCCCTCCTCCCCCCAAAACAGCTAACGGTGAGGAAGCCAGTCATGTAGACACCTGAGAGAGAGGGTGCACTGTAAGCAGATAGTATAGCCACTGCAAGGCTCTGAGGAGGGCCAGGTGAATCTGTTTGAGGAACCCAGAGGGACACAGTTTGACCGAGGGAAGGGAAAGCTCATAAGGGGAGAAAGAAAGGGAGGGGGAGTGATGGGAAAAGCACCCAGAAAGTGATTGAATAGCAAATGATTGTGTTTTGTAGACATTGTGAGGATTTTGAAATTCTCTTTGAGAGAAACAGAAAGCCACTGGAAGTTTGACAGAAGAACAATATGTGACATTTCAAAATAGTGCCATTTTGGCTGTTTCTGTTGAGAATAGACTGAAGATACAAGAGTGTGAGGATGGGAAGGTCATTCCTGTTACAAAGGCAAGTGACACTAGCACAGCGCTGAATCTGATGTAAGCAGTGGAGGAAGAGAAATGGCTGGTTCCCTGAGACACTGAAAGTTGGGTCCAAATGATCTGATCAGTTGGATTATAAAATACCAGATGATGAGATGCATCAGGGATGGCTGGAGGGTTTGGGTCTAAATAGAAGGCTAGATTTTCCATTTACTGACACAGAAAAATGGTGGGCAAAACAAACAGAGAAGGAATAAGATCAGGCATGTAGTTTGAGACCTTTTATGTTTGAAATGCTTATTGAAAATCCGAGACAAGATGTGGAGTATGCTGTTGAATATGTGCGTCTGTCACATTCAGGAGAGAAGCTTAGGCAAAAGATGGATTTGGAGGTTGTCAACACAGAGATGCTATTTAAGATGCGTCTGTGTTCCACCACACAACACTCTCACTGTCTGTATTTTGCCTCAGAATCATGAGCATTTTTCCTAAGCCAACTTTGAGATTCCATGAAGGGTGATAGTTTAAAAGGAAGCAATCAAATGATGAACATTTTCCTACCAAAAGTGACATTATAAGAAGAAAAAGTGCCCTTTGATATCATACATACCCTCACCTCTGAGGGTAAAATGGAAAGGACTCAGATACATCACAGATAATTTAGAGAAGGAAGGGTCATGTGAACACTAGCTTCCAATGTCAGAAGTTCTCTTCATTTCTCTTAAACTCTATACTTTCACATCCCTTTTGCTGGTGATCTTGCCTGAGACTAGTTTGGTGCCAAAGTCAGAAGTTTCACAGAATTTGTGGTCAGATAGAAAAATGATTATTATAATTGATAGTCACATTAAATGAGCTTTTATAACACATTTATTTATTGCACAAAAATATGTTTTAAATGCTGCACTACAGGCCTGAAATAGTTCATTCCTGCAAAGAGCTTAATGTGATCCTAAGGAGTTCCCACAGTGGAAGAATTTAGCTCAAAATAAAAGTCTACACAGGAATTTCTGAGTCAGAAAACTATTTAAAGAAGAAAGTGTGAAAGAGTGATTCCAATAAATACTGGTAACTCTTTTGCATTGAAACATACCATAATAGGAAGGGTGAAATAATTATCCATCAGTAGGCAAGATGAGTGCAGAGAAGGAAAGCGCAGAAGGGTTTGTCTTTCAGCTCTCGGTCAGGTCCTTGTGACACAACTCAAATGCTGACAAATGAATGGCACCAGTTCTAACACTGTCAGGCTGACTTCCCCTGTGATTTACTGTCCTGGCACAGAGTCATGTAATATCATTACTCCGGAGAGAATGACCACTCTCAGGAGCTTTAGAAATATCATGTGAGTGTTCAGTGTCCATCAACAGAGAGTGCCATTTTTTAAATGCATAAAATACAATTTTGCCAAACCCAAACTTAACATATTTTTTTCTTAAACAAACCTTTTTTAAGACAGTCACGAGTATTTCATGTTCCAGCAGCTTCCACTGTTTACAGAGATTTGAGAATGCCACAGTGAGAAATAACTGTGAACTCTTTCCTCCATACCCGACCTGGGTGGAGGTCCAAGGCCAGCTCGCTGAAAGGCCAGGACCCGGTCCTACTGTGAAGAGTGAGGAAAGAGACCTGGTCCCTTGGGCCTTGCTTTCCTTCCTTGTTTTGCTGCGCACCTCCTCCGTGTGGAGACTGATCTGAGCTGGGTGGGACAACTGAGACCTTGGCTGATAGTCGTGGCCACAGGAGCAATCGGCAGGAGTCCTGGCAGCAGATTGCTTCTCCCACTCAGTTCTCGCTGCACACAACTGCACCGGTGGAGCGCATATCAGTGGTGAGCTGGGGATCTGTTCCTTCGTAGAGCACAATCTGGTAGCAACTTTTCTCATTTACATAGAGTAGAGTAGAAGGAATACTAATTAAATCTGTAAATCTGCTAGATATTCATCTGTCTTAATAGTTTGTGCTTTTACCAGGTACAGGGGTGGGAAAGAAGAGCAGAGATTGAGTCAGGGAAACTGCCCAGTTTGTTTTTTTCCAGCACATATATGTTTGGTTCTTAGAACAGTTAGGTAGTGATTGTCAGATGACTCGTTTCATCATTACTTAAAACATTTTCATCTGAAGTGCGTTTTGGGTTCCCCACTGTAGTTTAAGGAAATTGTTTCTAATGCCCACAGAATTCCATTTTCCAAACAGCCTGCCACACAGTTGTGCAAGAACAGAAGCACAAGCTTTACATCCCCGTTCCTGACATAGTCAGCGATGACTGGATGTATTTGATGAAGTTTGCTGTAATGGGCTACGTGGGTTTCCCTCGGGTCCTCTAGGGGTGGTGTTAGGAGCAGCCTTTGGAAACTGCCATCTCGTGAATGAAGGGTTGATCTGGTTTCGGAAAAAGTACTCATTTGCTCTTTCCAGACCTCACAGAAGTTTGCTAAATTGGGAAGGCTCAGCAGGTGGTGTGTCTGAACTCTTTTCTTTTTTTTTCTTCTTTCTTTTGCAGTTGATATTCGCTGCTCTTGCCAAGGCCTGATGCTTTGAAACCCACACAAAGACAACTGAAACTGCTTGGTCAAATCTCCAGGCTCAAAAACAGAGCTTTGCTTCTGTTTAAGAGAGGGAACTTTTAGCCAGTAGGGCACAGAGAAAATTGCTTGCTACGTAGTCCCACTGCTCCTTAAGAAGAAGATTTTAGTCAAATGAGCTTGAGGTCTGAGCCTTCAGCTACAGAGGAATTCTTACCCACTTGCAGCGTACTTTTTTTTTTTTTGCCCGCTGGAAGGAAAACCTGAGCCATTCTTCTAATTAAAGATTGAATGCGTGTTATTTGCACTTGCTTCTCTGTGGAAAGAGAATACACACTAGCCTTCCCACAGCCGGTGTTTACTCGCATTTCTGTCTGCATCTTCTTTCCTCTGTGGGAGCGCAGCCCAGGGTTATCTCAGTGCCCACCACGTGGATGTGCTACTGTCTTCCTGCTCTACCTCCTAACTTGTCCTTAGTTGTCTGAGGCTTCTAGACTGGTGCTGGGTACCTGCGCTTCCAGTTTGCCCCCTTTACCCTCTTTCCTCGGGGCTTTTGCTCTCTCTGCAGCTGTGCTATCTGCTTCTGTCCAGGCTGTCCTCAGTCTGAGCCATACAGTCCTCAGAGCAGTTCAGCTCTTAGAGATGGCTCGACTTGCCTCCATGCTTCTGTTTGCTGACATTAACATTAAAATTAAAGCCGTCATCCTTCGAGGAGCTTTCAATGATATGGCAAAGCTTCTTGTGATGTATTTAATCCTGTGTCACCAGTAGATCTATGTGAAGTCTATTAGAGCCCAGACCTTGATGGCCTCTTGCTATCTACCCGAATCTTGGAGGTTCCGCACAAGTGCGCTTCCCATGGCAGTGGCTCTGGGAGACTAGTTGGGACTTGCTGATGCTGATTGTACCTCCTGGCTTTCTCTCCAGGACCCTGCATGATGCCTGGCAATGAACATTTCTTGAACAGGTGAAGACCCAGTTACTCTTCTGTCATTCCTTAGGTATTTAATCCGAAGAGCTAAACAGGCATTTTGGGAGAGGAGATGGGTCTGACCATCAGAGTCCTATGGCAACACTGAGCACTGCAGATGGGACAAACGACCCGTAACCTTAAGTACTCTTACCACAGTCCTCTGATGTCCACTTTCCGTTCAGTCGTGGTACAGGATTAGAAAGGAAGAGGGAGGAAATCAGGGAAACCTTGGGAGAAATACACGAGGAAGGGAATTTTTTGAGGGTGTTTGGGACATGGATTCAGGTAGATGAAGAGTCTCTTGCTTGTGAAGGGTGAGCTCATAGATCAGAAGCCCTAACTCTACTGACAGCAAACCACAGCCTACCGTCAGAGTCTTCCCTTTCCTCCTTCCATATAAAGATTTGCTCTGTCTGCAAGTATTCCATTGTCTCTTGTGCCCCCTCAAACAAAAGTCTACACTTATCCTAAGCTAGGATAGATAGATCTTGGATATACACAAGCTTTGATAACTGTCTCCTGTGGGAGATTTCTGTATTCTCCAGGTATTAAACTTTTTAGATTTTTGGAGCCTGGGAACTTTCTTAATCCAGTGCATGCCATTGGGTGGTCCTTCACAGCTCCTCCCATCCAGGCGCTCTGAGTCTCAGTAAACCTTACACTGATGTGGGGCTGGAAGGGTGGGAGTGGGAGAAAAGACAGTGCATGTTGAGCACTATCTTTCTATTCCACTTTTGCCTGGGAAAGGGACAGAGCAAGCCTTGAGATTCTTTGGGTCTTGGGTTTTGTGTATATACAGGGGAAGTTTCTTCTTATAAAAAAGAAACAACCTCCTACTTATGTGCTTCACTGTTACAAGAACTCATTCCATGTTTATAATTATTAAATTTTTAAAATTGAATGAACCTTTCAAAGTGAGTAATTTTTTATTTGAATTCTACATCCTTATGTATTATGTAACAATTAGTAATGATGTGATGGATAATTTTCTTTGGAACAGTTCCTGATTCCATTACTCAACTACTCGATCGACCAGTAATTATGAATCATATCTTTAATTAGCTGCTGCTCTTCAGAAACATATGAAAGCCAAGGGCATAAAGTAATTGGCATAAAAGTTTTCCTAATTAATTTATCTGTCCGTGTAAGTAACCAGGGCTAGAGTCTGGGGATCATTTATAACTCCAGGAAGGCCAGCCCTAAAACTCACTGTCGAAGGAGATTTATATTTCTGAATTATAAAAAGACAACAAGCCACAAAATTACATTATCCTCCAACTCTAACAATATAGCCCATAATGTGCTGTTCAGAGATGAGCAAAAAGTTCCTATTGATCCAATTCATTTTCATCATATCCTCCAGTGAATCTTTCAAATCTCTCTTGCCTTTTCCTCATTCAACATTGTAACAGTAATCAAGCACATTAAGCAATTCATTAAACAACAGCCCGCTGACCACAGGGAGTACTGCAGCTAACATTCATTAGGCAGCCAATAACTTTATTTAAGTAGCAAAGGGCTTGGGAGTAAAAATCAACTCCTTTGTCTCTCTGTGCAGAAGTGCACATTTCAGCAGTGATTGAGGTGCACACACTCTAGCCTGCGAGGAACTTTGAAATGAAGATTTGTCCCTGTGTAGAGCAAAATCAAGGTAGGGTTGTAGTGTCCTGATTTTGTTCTCTCTCCTGGCCAAAAAGGTGGTTCAAGATTTAGCTGACTTCACATGGCTATGGAAGATTTGTGTCTAGTGTGGAAATGAAAAGTTCAAATGTTGATATTTGAGTGGAAGATTTTCAGATATAAGTTTAAAAAGGCTAACCAACATGAGAGCTAACATCGTTGTAGAGTTTCTGAAAAACCTGATTGGCTTTGTATGGTTAATAAAAATGATGGATGCATTTTCTTTTTTGATGACAGAAGATAGATACAATAAAAGCAAGCAGCACAAGTCATTTCTTCAAACCATAATTAGGGGTAACCTGGAAAAGTCATCCTTGTCCTTTTGAGGTCTGGGGAAAGTCCTGAGGAGAAGCTAACAGGAAGATGACATAAAGGCATGCCTGAAAGTGTACTTTTCAGAGAGAGGGCACCTTGCCAGTATCCCTGGAGGCTGAAGTTTATTGTACTGCTGTCCTTCAGGCTTTTCTTTATCTTGTGAACTTCTTCTTCATGGAACTACCTGAGAACATTGTTATATAGGTTAAGTCTTCATAAATAACACAATCCATGGTTTAAAGAAACTATTTTTCAGGAAGGACTATTTTTTGTTTTAGGATATCCATTGAAATTCCTTTTCACAAGCTATTGTTTTATTGCCTGAAGAGTCTGTAGAGGAAATATATAAGCGAGTTTCATTTCTAAGATTTTCCCCTACCTTTAAATAGTGGGCTATGAGAATTAACCCTTATTTGATAATTTTTCCTCTTAATTCATGAACTGCTCTCTTCCTTTAAACTTTGTGTCTCATAGGTAAGGTATTCACATCATTCTTGATAACATATGTCTATTGATTAAGCTCCTGACATTGTGCCATCAGTAAGTAAAATCAAATTGTCTTAGTTGTAGGCTCTACTCTACAGAACAGCTAATAAATAGCAGGCTGTACAGCACAACCGATGCGTGATTTCTTTTCCCTTGCTGCCATGTTGGAGATTTGGGTTCTGAATGGGACACATCTTCAAACAGAGGCATTTCTGAGGGCATTCTTTGAGCTTCTGAGGAGAGGAGGGACATTATATGAGTATGAAGTAGAGTAAGATTCTGGATTTGGGCAGAAGGATGAAGTCTTGAGCCACAAGATTCAGAGTTGAATAAGAGTAAACCATCGAAGGAAGTCAACAGTGAGGTTTTAAAATGATCACTTTTAGAAAAAGTGCTTTTCAAAAGTAATTAGCAAATGTAACTTTCCTCTTCTCATTGGTTACCCACTCAGTCAATTTTGTACCCTTACAGTATTCACCTTGTGGACATTTGAGGCTGTTGGAGCCCACACTTAGGTTATTGTGCTCATAAGCACAAATTTTAGGTTCAAAGTGGAACAAACTGTTGGGTCTCTGCAGCTGTATTTCCTGTGTGGCTATATTTCGGACATGGCTGAGAGCAAAGAGGAGAAAAAGGAATGTAGTGTATCAGAGGCATATAGGTGAGAACATAGAAATCAAAATGAAATGCTCCTTTTACCTGAGATTTAAATTCTCTTAAACCATAAACTGTTGTGGTTGAATTCATTTTTCATGTAATATAGTGAATATAGTAATATTCTCTCTCTGAGTAATTCCATGTTATTATGTTGCTTTCTTACCTTAATGTTACAAGCATCTCAGATAGCCAGTTTAGTTAATGAGCATATGTGGTAATCATCAAAAGTCATTTGAAAGCAATTATTTTTGGAAAACAATCTTCTTTGGTGACAGCCTTCATAATGCTATAAGGTTAACCTTCTTTGAATGCATAATAAGTATTATAAGTTCCAAAATTCTTATAACAGCTTTGCATGTAGTATTTCATTTAATCTAAATTATATAACTAGGTAACTCCTGTTATAGTCCCTGTTTTAGAATCTATGAAACGGAGGATTAGAGAAATTTTGTGACTTGTTGAAATCCAGTGGTAATTGCATTTGACTAATAGTAGCTTGAGAGAGCCAATTACGCTTATCTTCTTTTCAGCTGTTATGTTTAGTGATGTCATAGTGATAACTTGAACTGGGCATAGTGGGAAATATGTACCATGGAAATGGGCAGATGCCACAAAAGAAAGTTATTACTGGACATTTTTCACCCACCCTTCCCAAGATAACACATACAGTAAATGTTCAGGCCAGAATTTGATACCAAGTTTGCTTGACTTTAGAGTCCACAATTGTAAGTTTTATTTTCTTAAAAATGTTATTTGAAAAAAAGAATTATCATTTAGTTTATGACATTTACTGAACAGTTTTTTACCCCATAAATTATCACATTTGATGTCTTGGAGCTAATTTAAAATAATATGTGTTTTTTTGAGGGGATGAAATACTAAACTGAGAATACACTTAAGACTGTTCACCCAGCCGTGTGCTCTTGCAGTCTGGCTGAATCCTTCTGCAGGGCAGGCTGTGTTTAACAGCCCTTGGTTTGCCAGCCATTGGTTCAAAGGAATAAATGAGGTGGTTATTTTTCAGGCTTTCCACCTAGATGTTGACAGGCTAGGCAAATTACAGAGGCTAGGGTTATTAGATTTACTGCAGTGGGAAATAATAAAATCAAAACAGGGGTACAGATGTAGATTAGACATTTCCTATGTGCAGTGATCAGTACCTGTTACTGCAGGGGTAATAAAAAGGATAAGGAGAAACTGTTAAATTTTTATTTTGTAGATGTATTTTAAGTATTGTAGTTATGTTCAAATGATTCCCTATCTTTTGAGATACTGGTACTAGATAATATTAGATGAAAGGACATGATCACTGCCATTTGTTTTAAAATAATCTGAGGTTAGGGAAAGTTAGGGGCTAGGTGGAAGCATAGATGAAACAAAATAGGCCATAAATTAATAATTTCTGAGGCTAGTCCATGGATATATGGAAGTTCATTTGACTGTTCTGTTTTTGTATTTGTTTGAAATGTTCCATAACAATAAGTAAAACAAATAAACAGCCAGCCACTGGACCACAAAATGCAATTTAGTGCTATAAGATTAAAATACAAAGCCTATGCCAAACCCAAGCCAAATCACATCTAAGTCTCCAAATATTAAAATGTAGTAATATAATCTTTTGTGTGTGTGTGTGTGGTACTGGGGATCGAACTCAGGACCCTGCACTTGCTAGGCAAGCGCTTATTCCACTGAGCTATATCCCCAGCCCTGTAGTAATATAATCTTAATGAGAACCTAGATAAGAAATTGGTAATCTTGACTGATCCTATTCTAGAACAAATAAGACAGAGTAAAATGTACTAGAAAATTAAAAAGGGAAGCTTCAAGATATGCATTGTGTGCAGTAAGTAAACTTTATCTATTAAGCAATTTAACAGACATCTCTTTTTTGTTTCCATGGATCAACTACAGCATCTGCTTTTCCATTATCAGTTTAGTTCTGCAAACTCAGCTGTATTACAAAGATAGTGAACTAGATACTTTCACACAAATTTTCTAAACATTGAGTGTTTACAATATCTTTCTTTTTGTTTTTGTTTTTTGATGCAGGATCTTGCTATGTAGTCCAGGTTGGCCTTGAACTCAAACTCGTGGAAACCCCCTTGCCTCAGCTTCCTGAGTGCTGGGATTACAAGCATGTGCCACCACACTGAACTTCCTTTGGTGTTTTTTTTTTTTTTTTTTTTTTAATAAGGACTATTGGGTCAGGGATATATGTGAGCAGCATGGTACTTACCTGGCAAGCATGAGGTCCTGAGTTCAATTCCCAGTTTCCAAAAGAAAAGAAAGAAAGAATAAGTAAAGGAAGACTACTGAACAAAAAGGTGAGTGATCACTCTTTGTCACTGAGACAAACCTCTTTTAAAATGGTGAGACTTTATCAGTATTGAATCATCACTACAATAACAAAACTTTAAGGTCAATTTTTAAAAACTGTCTCCCCTATAATGTTTTTCATTATTGATGAATCTTCACTTTCCTCTTTTATGCAGTCCTTGGTAGAATTTTTCTTTTAAACTCATCAATGTCTTCATAACTTGGAGCTAAAGCTTTGGCAGCCCCATATCTGAATTAAGCAAGAAGTGAGAAACCTGCTCACTTTTCTCTCAGCTTTGACACTAACTTGTTTCAGCAACATATAGTTATCCTGCTTTTCTGCTAAAACTGATTAACAAAAGGTCTTTATTTTCATCCCAGCATCGTCAATCTGCTAAAGAAAGTTGACCGTGCTTCTCCACTCCCTTCGCCCCCACTCCCCCATGTGGCCAACAATATTCTTCCCCTTCAGAAAGTATTTAATTCAGCCCTGTCCCTCTCACAAATGCTCAGGGAAAGAAAAACGCAGTACCTTACACTGACAAATAGTCGTGTTTTCCTTGTGGAGTTTGGAGAGGAAGATGAAGTCATTTTTCTATTCAAGATTACACAAATAGTAAATGTTGGGACAGAATTCGAACTGGTATCCCCCTTCTGAGACACAGACTCATTTCCATAATTTCACAGATTACCAAATTCAGCTTTTCTCAGTTGGTTTTCCACAACAACAGTTTTCAGGTCTATCCTTCCTTGGTCAGTGTAAATTACAACAGAGCAGCAAAGTTTATTTAAAATGAGCTAGAAAAACAACTTTTAAAAAATACATTTTATAGTAGTCTTGAAATATCAGCTTTCTATCAGCAAAATTCTCCATTAATTATCGAAGTGGTACCTTAATATTTATTTAGCTGTTGTTTTTCAAACAAAATCATGAAATAAGTTCCTAGAGTACAGTTTCTGTCTTCAAGATATCTATAGGCACATGCATACTATGTATAATCTGCCTCCTGATCAATGTAACTTTGTGAGATTGGCTTTCAATTTTTATTTCTCCTTTGCTTTAATTAAAAAAAAACAACCTTTAAAGACAAAGTGAATTCCACTGGGGAATGGTTAAGGCAAAGACTTGAGACCTCTCAGAGTCCTTCTTCCAATTCTTTGGATTGGGGAGGGTGTCTGCATAGAAAATAAGGGTGGGAGGGGCAATGACTTCTGTATGGAATGCAGAAAATGGGCTAGTTCTTTATAAGGTTGTGTCCCGGACATTCAGTGGGGTCGTCTATCTGGCATGAGAACTTTGGAAATTAGATCAAACATATACAATAATTTTAATTTAAATTAAACACATGATAATAGAACCAAAGAATCTGAAGCAGAAGCCTGTCAAAACTGTTACATTTCATAGACATTTAAAATTTTGCTTGGGTGGAAGAGTACAAGGGAAGGAATTAAAAATGGGGCTCGAAGGGCAGGGGGCTAGAAATCCAATTACGAGGAACGCTCACTTGCAAATCAGGTTTTGGTAGAAAGTATGGTTTCTCTGAGGTCCTTATAGAAAAAGACAAAATGTGGGTGTGATCTCATGTGGCAGCAATGATTTGAAGGCCGAGAGGGAAGACATAGTGATGAAGGGCAGAGAAAGACCAGACTTCTGTCGGTGAGCAACTCAGTCAGATAGCAAGGGGACTTTCAGCCTTGATAGGCCAGAGAAGGAAAGATGTAGCATTGAACAGATAGGCAGAGGTGAATATTGGGAGATAAATCTAAAAGAAGTGCAAATCATCAAAAAGCATCTCAGCTTGGCTTCCAGCATGGTCTGAGTTAAGAGGGACTTTCTGTCTACAGCGCCTCATGAGCGGCTGGTATGCCCACATTTTTGTCACATTCTAGAGAACATAAAATGCATTGTGTTTCTTCTTTCAACGAGGTTTGGGATTAAAGAACAATCAAACTGTCCAAGTAGAACAACTATGGGGCTTTTTTATTAGTGATAGTGAGAAAATATGATAAAAAACATCTGGAATAAAACATGTTCAACTGATTAGATATATTCCCCCGACTGCCATATGCACAGAAACACATGAATTACATGTGTATATAAAGCTGTGAATATATCTTGGCATATCTCCTGGAAGAGATGCCAAGTTTTATGTATCTATCTATACACACACACACACACAGACACACACACATATACATCATATACACATACACACACACACACACACACACACATATATATATATATGCAGAGAATTGCCTACAGAGTTGTGTTGGATGGTGTTGAAATGTTTATTTAGCTCATTATACACTAACAAGTTATTGAATCAGTAAAATAAAACGACCTTGGCAATTGAGCCCATGTACCTGCTACAGTGGATGTTCAGACTTGCCTCAGGCAGGAAGATAGATTCCTGCTTATACCAAGCTTGTTACACTGTGGCAGTTGATAAATAGTTGTTAATTGACCGACTAAGTGACCTCTCACTGTTCCTTCTGGCCCATTGGACACATTGCCAGGGTGAGTTTTCCTGTTAGAGAATCTCCAATTAGGGAATAGAGAAAGTCTACATATATACATGTGGGTAACTGTAGATATACAAATAGGTTATCACAGTTTCTCCCCAGATCAGTAATCCTGAATCAGGTGAAACTCATTTCCCTAATTACTGAAAGTGTCTGAATACATGTATTATAAAAGAATGGGCTTTATAGTACAGGCTTGGGTAAAAGAATTGAGATTGGTATTCCCGTGTTCAAGTACACAACTTCTGTTTATGTAGTGTTCCTAAGAGCCACATGCAGGCAACGACAATACTTGATGAAATTCAGTCAGATTTTTGCTGAGACCCAAGAAAATATATTGTGCTGTGTTTTCTTTTGCTTCTGTTTTTCAATTTTGAGACTCTTTACTGGTTCTAAGAATATTTAGGAATGTCTAATGTCTTCCATATCCTACATTTTTCTTTCCTTTTGCTACCAAATTTTCCATGGTTAATTTCCATTAACCATGGTTAATTAGTCCATTGAATTAAGGGGTTGCAAACACCTTCCAGGAAAACTTTCAATAACTTCCTTCTTTGAAATGATGGTTTTTGAGTACCATCTAGGTTCTATATTTCAATTATGTTGTTTCTAATACATATGGTCCTACTAAAAATAGCAGCATTTGGATTTCTGACTGCCTGTTGCATATTTGATGAATTGCTCCCCAACAAAATTGTGTTTATGTTTCAGACATCATAAATAATTTGTTTATTTTTAACTAGCATTTACTTTGCTTTTGAGAGACCGGGTATCCCTAAATAGTATTAAGACGTGTGGACATTTTATTTTTAGTAATGTAATGAATGCATTGTATTGCTGCCTGTATGACCACCAAATGATATGTTTCATGAATGATTATGAATTAATAAGCATTCAACAAATACAATCCTGTGTATGATTTTTTTGTTTAAAGTAAGAATATGTTTATAGATAGCATGTATTTGTTATGTGTATTATATATAATTGCACACAAATAATATATATGTATTAAAAAGTACATATATTTATTTGTAGATCAAAATGGGATAATAATATATAGTATGAAATAAAGTAGCAGAATTCTATAAAATATTACAAAAATGTTTCTTGCAGGTGGTTTGAAGAACTTATATAATCTTTACATTTTTAAAATAAGTCAGGCTTTTTCAGTTTGCTTTCTGTCTTAAATATCAATAAACTCTTGGAAGTTTTTAAAAGCCAGAGCAACATTTAGGTAGAGATTTTCTGTTCACTAATCTACTCCTTTTCAAGGTCTTTATGTCTTAGTAAGTTTAAACTTTCTTGTGGGACTTAAGACTCAATTATTAATGTGAATATGTAGCTTATAAAGTGGTTAGGGTTCTTCTATGAAAGACAGCACCAATGATTAACCTGGATTTATTTTGACCAAAACCTACTGAGGAGATTATCATTATTCACTTTTTTTGAGAGACTTAAGGAAGCCAAACAATTGAAGAGGCAGACACTAGAGTCTCAGCGCTAGAAGTTAGATCCAAGTCATGGAAACCAATCACGTGGTCAGCACTAGAGTTTTCAGCTTGTCTGAGTCTCCATTCTAAAGAATCAGGAAAAATATATAGTATAATTGCTTAAAATTGAGTTTGGAGAAAGAATTAGTTGTGAAAATTTCCAATATTTCTCTGAATACAAAGTTAGTTTAAAATGAACTTCTTCATGTCTTTGTACCAAAACCATGACAAGTTTTGACCCCTTTGCATACTTGATTTTAAAGCTGCTTGAAGATTGAATTCTTTCACCTCAAATGAAGGTGAAATTAACATGGGCTATGGGAATTTCCCAGAACCTGGGGACTGGTTTAAAGCATGTCAGGTACCAGAAAACCCAATAATTGTCCCTCATAGGATTTATCATGTCTCTGTGGGGAAATATTTAGGAAGGGATATTATCTACTTTTTCATGAGAACATTCCATGTATTTCTGAGTTATACTTGTCTGTCTAAAACTCATACAAGGGATTTTGACGATGGCTATAAAATTAGTCAGACAGTGTTTTTATATCCTTATGGACCAAAAAAGTCAATAATTAAATTTTAGCACTTCTTTCAAGATGATAGTTTAAGATTTCAGGTAATTAGTTATTTAATATATTGATCAGAAAAACTAGAGAACAATATTTTAGAAAACACATTAGAGAAACCATCACAAAAGAACATCTAAGTACTGATACTATAACTCAGGTATCTTTCTTTGATGTAAAATCTCTCTTTTACTATTTTTCTAGCATGGTAACATCATAGAGAAGGCATGTTTCTTCACACAACGATTTTGTTTCTTTTAGCCAGCCCTAGGTGAGCTTGCAATGCATTTTTCTAAACCTTATATGTACTCTAGTTCCTACATCAAAGCACCATTGACTGAAACTATATAAAATCCTTGGCCTTCAACCAGAGAAGGCCTAAATGCAGGAAAGTAAGGATAAATTAAAGTGACAGGGTCTCAGCAGTGGAAATTAGTGCAACTCTTCTAATTGCATGTCTAGCCTGAATGATGGGATACTTAATTCTTACACATCCCAGACAATTGCTTTATACTAACATGAGCTCTGGGAAAAAGGCAGATTCCACAGACATATGGAGCAGTAGATGAAGTAGAAAAATAAATCAGGGGCCATAGCCCTTCTGGAAAAATGTTTAATGTACATTTTTAATAAAGGTGTGGCCATTGTTAAGCAACACTGATACTGTTCTCTTGGTCCATTCTCTACATAAAAAATGAACTTTACATAATTAAATAGCAGCGATCCAACCTGCCTATGTTAATTCCTGCACCGCAAAACAACAGCAAAAGCGTGATGTTTTAGTGAAAGGCAAGGACACAAGCCTAAATATGAATCCCGAGGGGCAAATGGAGCAGGAACAACAGCATCCTCTTCCCTCTCTGCTGTAAGGACTGCTAATAAAAGCCTTCAAAACTAGCGTGGGTTCTTATATCTATTTAACCTTTCTCCCCAAGAAGCAAAGAGCATCTGGTTAAGCGGAGAGTAAAAGCACAGCAACTTTTCATTATCAGGGCTCCCAGGCAGAGTGTGGGGAAGCTGGAGCTGCCAAGCCTGGGTTAAATGCTTGTTGCCTTCACTGCCTGAGGCCATCTAGCGTGTTTAGAAATGATTAAGTACTGCAGCCTAGAAAGGACCTGTCCTGAGCGTTCATCTCTGACTTCCAGCAGAAAGGAGAGGCTGGCAATGACAGAGGCAGATGGATGAGTCTCATTAGTATGGCGAGGCAGCGAACCAGACTGCCTTCACAGAGCTGTCCAAAAAGAGGGAGCAAATTAAAATAGGATCTGGGAAAACCAATGAGCAAGTGTTTTAACTCTCTGCTACCTGGTTGCTTCAGCATGGAGGTCATACAGCCAGCCCGGCTTACTCTGAAATCCTGCTGCTGAAAGTGAAATCCTGAGAGTGGCTGTGCAGACTCAGTACATAGAGTCAGTCATCCCCCTCTCTCCTCGTCCTGTTTTTCACCCGTTCAAATATGGTTCTTGAATATCCTACAGCAAAGCGAGGCAGATGCTTTCATTCCTAAGCATGTGTTAGTGCTGCTGAGCAGAGCAGGGTGGAAAGCAGAGGGGGAGAGATTTCTACCTGCAGAGAAGGTGAGAGGCTCAGCATTATATATGCACTTGGCCAACCTGGAGTGGCTGGCTACCTGATGATCAGAGCTCTGCTCAGGAGGCAGGGCTCCGACAATAAGGCTGAGGCCAGGCTGCAGAAGTGGAGGCTTTCTTCTAAGCCCTTTACCTTTTACAGTGAAGGGATGTCAGTTGTATTGAGGACCCCTGACCATGGAGTTTCAGAAAGAGAAACTTAGCCAGCCTTGGCTGACCTGAGAGAGCTGTCCTAGGGAAGGGGTACTCATAAGATTACGTGATATCCTCTTTGTGTGGATCTTGCATTAGGGAACTTGAGGTCAGGTAAAACCTCTTGTGAATTCTCAGGATCCGGGGACTCATTCAAAGCAGGCCAGTTACTCAAAAGTTTATATAACTAAAAGTAGTAAGTAATTCACAGAACAAAAGTCTTGATCTGACAAAAGCCTCTGGCCTTCCACCCTTCTGATCAGTTGCTCACTTACATCTTGGACTTGGGAAATGGAGAAATAGCATAATTAATATTGTGGGACATGCTTTAGGCTTCAGCAAACAGTTGGTAGAAATTATTTAGCTGTTTATTCACTTTTTCAGCAAACGTTTACTATATCCTTTGAGAGATAAGACTTAAAGAAGGAGTAAGATAAAGTCCCTGACTTCCTTCAAAGAGCCAAGCCTAGTAGAGGAAGACAGGAAGCAGAACAGCTGTGAGAAGTCCCTAGGAGAAGACAGCACAGGGCTTAGGAGCTGACTGGACTACACACACTGGTTGCTACACGGGATCTGCTGCTAAGGAGCTTATGACCAGGGTAGGAGCCAGACACGGGAACTATCAATTTCAGGTCAAGGAGGAGTAAAACAGTCCCAACTAGATGTGCAAGAACCCTGTCATCAGAATCTTCATGCAGAAGCAATTAATTCTGCCTCGGTGGACAGCAAAAGACTTCACAGGGGAGCTGGCAGATATGTTGTGCTTTGTGGGGCACACCAGGAGCATATTCTTTAAAGAAAATTTGCAAATACAGAAGAGTTTTGTTGTTGTTATTGTTAAAAGATACATATATACTTTTGTATGTATTTTGTATACATATGTATTTTTGTTTGGTCAAACTTGTGTCAATGTTAGGCCTTACTTCATCTCGACTTATTCCAGTTGATCATCTGCCAAGAACAAAAGAAAATGAAATGGTCTGATGTTTCATGAAGGATCACAGGCAATAAGATTTGGCTGAGTCAATGAGACTGGCATTAGCTTTACACTTTTAATGGCAGTTGGATTGTGTACTTCTATCTCTACAGTACATAGAAGCTTGATGCTGAATGAGTGGCTGTATTTTCTTCCATAAATACAATGTCGTTACAATGGAAAGATCAAGAAAACAAACAAAATATAACTTTAATAGAAATAGCAAATCAGAACAGATGGGAAATTGTCCAATTTTAGTTTTTTAAAACATAATAAAACATGAAAAATCCCAAATCAAACACACAGGAAAACCCCACAAACAAAACCTCTACAGCTAGTGAACACCAGATCAAGAAATCTGTAAAATTTCCTGGTTGTGCATTTTTTCCCTGGGAAAATCATCAGTTTTGTAAATTTAAACTCAAGTTTGGTGAGTTTTCATTTAACAACCTAAAATCAAAATTCACAACACAGATTTGTTCCACATTTACAAAAATATAAACCATACACAATCAGCAAAGTTGTTTTTGAATAAAAGCATTTTTATGCCACTTACCCACTGAGCCCAACCCCTTGCTATAAATTCTACAGAACCCCCATAATCTTTAGCTGGATTTATCACCTACAGAAAGGCAGGAAGAAAGCATCTTGTGATATTCTGTGATGCTATGCATGACATCAAAAGCAAGGACTTACTGGTAAATAAGAAAGCATTATGGGAAGCAGGGCATGCTTAGTTCCTGTTAAAACAGGCATAATAAAAATATGTATTCATGTCACTGTTGCCACTGAGACAGACTTTCTTTGTACATATATGTAACTCGTGTCGACATCAGGGCCTGAGCGGCTAAGCCAATTGACTTTATACTTTAGCGTTGCTTCCTTATCCCTCTGAATACAGCAGAAACCATTTCTCATATTTATCCTCATATAAAATGTACATGGATAAATCATTTAACTAAATGCAAGGTGTCAGAAAATGGTTCATACAAAGAAAATAATATTATGCAGTATAAACTCCCATTAAGTTGTAATGTAGCTGACATTGATTGAAGGAGATTAAGTCTAAGACTCTTTTTCTCATGACATTTGTTCAAATAAATAAAGGTAACAGGAGGGAAAGTTGATGCTTTCTTCTCACTTTGCATATAAATTTCACCCGTGTGAGTTTTTAGCCACATTTATTCACAGTGCAGAGTTACTGGCTACATTAAGTGAATCCTGGATAGTAGTGATAACTGTCAGTAACAGTAAAGGTCATAATTGACCTTTGTCACTGAAAAAAGGGTGGCTACCTAAAGATAAACTTTCATGTTCAGTTGGAATGTAAAGAGAAAGGTTGAGGCCATGGAACCAGCACATCTGAATAGAAATCTATGAATATTTCATATCTGTTAAGAGATTGGAAACTTGGTATGACATTACCCTGACCCTTGTCCTAAAATACTTGCAAAAGAATATTCTGATCGGCAGCAGACAACTTCAGCAAAGAAGGGCTTTTGTTATAAGCAGGAAAATGATCTGTATTTCTGTGTATATATCTGTATATCTGTGGCATAAAATACCTGTATTTAAAGCTGTTCATGGAAATGAACTAAACTGTGTGCTTATGTTCTGGAAACACAAAGCTAACCCCTTCATTGTTGCACCAACTTTGCTAAGACACTATTTACCTTCGTGTTGGGGCCCATAGCTTCCCCCGTAGATGCTCTGTTGCTGTGGTTCCAGAAAGACAGGCTGAAAAGAGGCAAATGTTATCACTGAGTATCAATACATACTCAGCAGACACCTGTCACTGGGTGTGGAATCCTTTGTACCCCCAAATACCTAGGTTGGGTCACATTGAAAATTATTAAGTCAATAATAATTTGTTCAGAAATAAATAGATGTCAAATGCTCTATAGACCTGAACATTTCAAGTAGTAGTATCAACAGCAAGCACTTGATATTTACCATGCAGTCCATTAATTTCCTCCAATATATTATGTTATTTAAGTAGGTACCATTATTATCTTCATTGCAAAGATGAATAAACTAAAGCCCAGAAGGACTGACATTTCCAAGATCACACGATTAATAAGGATTGAAACAAGAGTTGCCAAAATTTCTTACTTCTGTACACTAATGGAGAAGCAAATCTTAGCAAGCATGAGTTAATCCAGAATGGTAAAGAAGCTGCGTGATAGAAATGTGATATGTGAAAGCAAAGCAGAGGAATAACAAATGAGTAGTTTGGACCCATCTGTGAAGAGTGTGGCAAAGAGTAGTCTCTAGAAAAGGCAATGCAGAAAAGCAGCAGCTTTCTAGGGCAGAGAGTACAGTGCTAAGCAATAGTGACTCCAGTGTGCATCTCCCCGAGACAGACATTGGGCTTGTCTAAGAGTGTGGAGCAGTGGTTGGGCTTACAGTTGATGTGAGCTGGGTTCTTTCTGATCCATAGTGGTCTCTGACCTTCATAAACTATTGTGTGCACCCGGTGTGTTTGGCAGTGTTGCATTAAGCCTTCCCTGAGACCATCAAGGATTGTACTTAAAACATTTACTTCAGGGTGGAACTCCTCTACCTTGGTCTCCTAGATTCTCTGGTCTGACCTATAGGCAGGAGATCACAAGTTCAGGGAATGGGAGACTTGTCTGTCTATATACCTCTCTGTGCATTTCTGTTGGACTCCTTGGCTTCATCTGGAACCGAAAAGGATAGGGTAGAGCGAAGGGCGATGCTAGCATGTCCAGGGAGGAGACTGTTGACATCAGGTGCTAGGAGCTATTTGGACCAACTAATGAACTAAAGCAACCCTATGCTGCTAGTCAGGAACCTGGCTTGGAAAGTAGATGTTGATGCTTGGCGTACAGTCTAGTTGGGACTGCTTTTTTAGACTAAACACCAAATCTAGACATTAATCCAATGAGCATCCAGTGTACACAGCCCTGAAAAAGACCACATCATTACAGGATCAAGAGAGTTTTTGGTATCTCACAGGCAGTGCAAAATGCCTTTAGGGTTATATGTACAAAATTAGGCTTTTTCAGGAAACCCACAAAGCTGCTTCAGGCTGAAATTCTCCAGTTGGGCATAATAGAACAGCAGTGTGTGTATACATCTGGTTTTGAGCTAACAGGTGTCTGGAAATGAAGAAGCAAGGCACATGTCTGTGATAGAGTGCCACGTAATTTCAGAGCCAATTGTTTGTCTTTGAAAAAATTTACTCTGTTCTATCACTATTGGTTTAAAATAAAACAGAACTTGACCCACAAGTTAATAAAGAAAGCATGTTTACTAATTAGGCTTTATTCTCCTTGTCTCCTGTTAATTGCAAAGTAGCCATCTATCTCATTTATGAATATGTTAATTTATGTCAGTGGAGCACAAGTTTTGAGTATGCAAACTCTCCATTTAATTAGATCAAGGGAAGGTCTATCACAGTTTTACAAGATGGAGTCTAATTTTTAATCAGTAAAATAAGTTTACTGATTAAATAAGGCTCCTAAAAGACATCTTCTTTTGACAGTTGGAAGACATTAATTAAGAGACATAACTGTATTAATTGCATTATATCACTGCATTCTTATCAGTTAGCTTATGTTGCTTTCTTGCTAATGCAAACAGTCATGGCTTTGGTAGAGTCACCTCATAAACGTCTTTCTAATGCTAACTAGCAATCAATGCGTGTAAATTTCTAATGTTTCTTCAGGGAATTCTATATAAGAGATGTAGTCTCTCTTTTGAGTTATGCTTAGCTATTTAGTATAATTAGTCCTTAAAGCCACACCTATCATATTATTAGATTCCTGAGAGATAAAGAACACACTTTATTTACTCAAGTGCAAAAATTTATAATATAGCAGTTCCCTGTAGGAATCCTCCTGTAACAAGCTTCAAGGCAATCTATGACCAATCAAATAACTTTCATAACAATTAAACACTGATACTTTTAAAGAATCTGTTAAAAAAAACTTTAACAGGGAGGGAATGTTTTGGAAAGGGTTGGTGCTGCCAAGAGCATCCCTAATCTTTTGTGATAAAACCAGGAGCCTAGAAGGGACCATTTCTCCACAACAGGCCCTTCAGGTAGCTTTGCATCCATTGTGCTTTCAAAGCTCACCTGAGACACTGAAAGGGAGAAAGACTCCTTGACACACAGCCTATTCTTGACACCATGAGGAAGGATGTATTAATTGTGAAAGGGTTTTTGTGAGTAGGGACAGCTTTGCTTTTTCCTTTCAGGGATACTGCTTAAATTTACTACTACTCTCATGCAGATAACCAAAAAATGTTTTCAGATAATCTAGACTATATTCTGCTAGTGCTGTTGAGGTAAATTCCTTCATGTTCTGTGGAACTTGTCTGCCTTAGAACCTTTCACTTAAATCTTGAGGATGGGACATGAGTATTTCTTTGGTACTGTACAGAAAGTATTCCCAATTCACATATGCAGCTTGGGCTAGACATAGCTAGTAGTCCATGACCATGAGATTGAATATAGAGAAAGCAAAAATCATGCAGAGGCTGATAAAACACCAGAAGTAGCTGCAGTGCTATTAAGTCACACCCAAGGGAAGCTATTAGGGCTAATTTTGGATCCTCTAAATCCACATACAATCACAGTCTTCCAGTGCTCAGAGAGGCTAGTTCTGCAGATTTTCTAGGCACTAAATGGTCTCACCTCTGTAGGTCCTGTTTAATTTTCTGCAAATCCAGATTCCCAGAACTGTATGAGTCCACAGCAGAGGCAGAAGCAAAACTGACATTTATAAAAATACCACCCTTGCACTTTGTAGGTTCTCAAGAGCACACTCCACAAACCTATTGTATAATCCAAAAATGTCACTGTTTTGAGTGTAGGCTTCTTTTGACATAAACTCATTTATCATCTAGATTATGGTAATCTAAAGGTAATTTTTCCGCTTAGTATTTTCCTTTGTGTTTTTACAATTGCCACCTCCTTTCCCCATCCCATGCTCCCAATAATAAAACAAAAGTAACAAAATTCGGTACAGAGAACTGGGAAAGACCAGTAGGCTGAACGGAGGAAGCCAGACCCAGTGAAAAGGACAGCTAAAGAGCTTCAGACAAGGAGGTTTTATTAACCTAGCTATTTCTTTGTAGGCATTCATTAACATGTCAGCTGTTTGAAGGTATACCAATACGTCCCTTCGCTGATTCCACCTGAGGATTTCTCCCAGACTATGGACTGAAAGCAGCCTGCATCTAGGTACAGTATTTGGGCTCTGCACGCTTGCCACTTGCATCTGACTGCTTGTCCATGGCCACAGGCATGGTGCTCTTCATAGCAGAATATAAGTAATATATGCATATATATTATGTCTCTGCTCCTAGAAGTACTGGATGCAAAGAACAAGATGTTTCCCGTGAACTCTCACACGAATCCCTTGCAGCTATAATGTTGAGCATTGGCTCAATTGTTTTAAAGGCCTCTCGGAGAGAGGAGCGTCTCCACTCTCAGGATGTGTAACCAAGAAGCAAACACATTCCTACTAGAATTTCAGTGTCAAATTCAGTTATAAACAATGCTATTTCTTTTTTTTTTTTTTAATCATGGAAAGTTTTTATTTCTCCATCTATATGGAAGAATAATCTTGTAAGATATACTAATCTGGCTTGGTGATTTAGTGGTACCCAGGGATTGGGCAGAAGGCAGAATTGTAGTGATTTTTCTCCATTCGTTGTGCTCATAGGTCACAGCTATACTCCTGTTTGCCAAATGCCTATCTGGGTCTCTCAGTGGAACAATGCTATTTTCAAAAGAAAGTCTTTTTCTTGCAGAGTCTTAGTTTGATTTCTTTGTTACCCACATAACTATAAGTTTTCCATATACTAGACACTTGTGGTTAGCGGGCACAATGCAGACAAATGGTTATTCTAAATCAAACCTTGATTGCTTTTCATTTTTTATGTCTTCTACATGAATTTTATTACATGAACACAAACTTTTGTCCATAGTTTATCTTATATTGAACAAATAGAGATCCCTTATGTGCCAGAACTTTTTCAAAAGCAAGGAATATTGTCTTTATTTTTGGTGCTCAGATATAAAAATAAGCAAAGAGGAAGCAAAGCATATAAAAATTAGTAAAAGAGAAACAAAAGCCTTGCCTCCTGGGCCTTGTGTGGGATGGCGTAGGACTGATTAATTATCTACTCAGATTTCTCTGGAGTTACACTCCGACCAAACTGCATATTACTGTTCTTGAGCGAAGAGCACACAGCTGCTCATCTATTATCCCAAGGCCAGATGATAAGATGTGCTGTGCTCGGTGTCTCTCTCTCTTCAGTTTCCCCGTATTGAAAAGGCAAAGTGATTGAGTGAGATCCATTCGGGGGATATTTAGGCACCTACCACGTGACTCTTAGGGTACGCAGTACTTTTCTTTCTTAGCAGCAGAAGAGTGCAGAGAATGATGCTAATTCTTGCTTTTTGCCTTCCCTGATGATACTAGCACATGCCACCAGTCCTGCAAAGGTCTCCTCTCACTAGTCCATGAAAGCCTAATTTGTAGTCTCAGAGGAGAGTCTCTGTGACCGACCACCAGGCCATTTCTTGTCCCTCGTAGTAAGTGCATACATTTGCTGATTTCCACTTCATGAGACTTACAGCTTAGGGATTGCTCTCACAATTTAAGAGGTCCAACTCTCTCTCTCTCTCTCTGTCTCTGTCTCTGTCTCTCTCTCTGTCTGTCTGTCTGTCTCTCTCTCACTTAAACCACTTTCCAAAATTTTCTAGAATGTTCTGTACATCATTTTGACCCCCCCATCCTTTGCTGAATATCATAAACTTTTATTTTCATTTCCCCCTTATTTGCTTCTTCCCTATTATCACCAAAGAGTTAAATGTAGATTTCTTATTTTCTTTTAAGAGGGTTACTCCTTCATATACAGTATATATTTTTTTCTCATCTGCAAAAATGGCCTTTAGTTATTAGGCCATCTGTCTCTTATTTAGTAATTCTTAATTTCAAGCATTTCAAGATAACAGGAAAGGTTTGTCTTTTAAAAGGTAAAAAAAAATCATCAAAGCATTCTAGAATGACACTTTAAATGAATTTGTTAATGAGGCCAGAAAGTTGCATTATATAATGTTAAGCATTTAGTTCCTTACGTCCCGATGCAATGTGATTCTTCCCTTTGGACTTAGAAGACAGGATAAAGTCATCATTCTGAGATGGTGGAGATCTGATTTAGAACACGGTGTACCCACTCCAATGTACTAGGCAACTTGACTCGGGACCTTCTCTTTTCCATTTGCAAAAGGGAAGATAATATTAGTGGACTTTAAAGAGATGGATGTATTGAATATCAAGATTATGAAAAACACTTGAAAGGTACTGAACACTCAATTAAATTTATTCCATATCTTTACCTTTATGTGTTTCTGAATTTTTCAATCCAGTGTGGAAGGAAACCAGCCATGCAATCTCACGTGACAGTGAAGTGATCCCAGGACATCAGAACCACACACTTGTGCACAAGCATGGGTCTAACTTTGCCTGGACAAAGGAAGAAGGTGAGTGTGTGGCAGGCAGCTCAGCAGTGGTGGGCTTGACTTTTCTGCTATTCTTGTTGGTTGGAGTAACCTGAATATCTCCAAAGTAAGGCACTTTTAGAGTGTTTGATTACTTTATAGAAGACTTAAAAGGCACTCAGGGAGAAGAAGTAGATGCCTTTCATCCCTCTAGAAAACCCAAGTGACTATGAGAATTATAATTCTAGAGCAGAAGAAACAGGATTAACCCATGAAGACCATTGCTTGTAAATGCCTGCTAAAGTAAGGGGTCAGTCCAGTTATGGGCAATCTATATGACTGTCTGAAATGGAAATGTCCCTGGATCATTTACTTACCCATTCTAACATTTATAGACTATTTGAATACAAGCACCAGGAAAGTGTAATGATTATTAAAATAAAACACAGCTCCTTCTCTCACTGAGCTTATGGTTGAGTAAAGTGGTCAATCACACAAATAAAGGCAAACCTATATGCTGGCAACATCACAGATGAGAGGCACATGGCACAATGTAAAGCTTATATTCAAGAGATTTGAGTTGCTTGGGTGAACAAGCAGGGAGCAGGTAGTCAATGTCTTCTTGGTAGATTAAATAGAGCAGTTTTGCGAAAGAGGGGAGGAAATAGCAGAGATAAAGCCTAGTGCCAGGGCAGCAGCATGAGTACCCTCTTCCTTCTGGTAAGATAGACACAACTGGGCTTTGCAGGTCTACACAGGGCATTTGTGCATCTGAGGGGCAACATGATGAGGAAGTGGGTGAAAGCATTGGTTTTAAAGCTGGGGGCCTCGTTTCAGGTACTGTTCTGCTTCTTCCTTACTCTGTGATATCAGACACATTGCTCAAACTTCCGGAATCTTTGCATTATCAACTATACACTGGATCTCTGCTATGGTTTGTGTGTGGATGTCCCCCCAAAGCCTCATGCAGTCATGGGGCAGGCTTCTAGAGTTTGATTGATTCATCACCCAGTGTTGGGATTACGGATGTGAGTGTTACCCCCGCCTTGGAGTGGGCAGTTTGCATACAATGTAAAAGAGGGAAAGAGGCTTGCTCTCTGCTGCTTCTCCTCCCTTGGTGCTCTTGTTGCATTTACTGTTTTCCGCTGCCCTGAACTGTTGCCCTCTGCCATGTGCCACTCTGCCTTGGAGCCAGCTGAGTATGGATTGAAAACTCCACAAACTGTGAGCTAGATAAACCTTTCCTTCTTTAATTCTGGGCATCAGGTATTTTGTCTCAGCAGCGGGAGAATAGTAATCAAGACAGCCTCATAATAATAATATCTAATTCATGAAACTTTCATGCTGGTTGAATGAACTGATAAATGTAAAGACCTCGGACAATCTCAGACACATAGTAGCCTAAGTTATGTGCTAGCTGTTATTATTACTTTGTCTCAATCTTAGGGAAAATGGGACTCCACTTACGGCTGCCTGGTGGAAGGTAAAATCAACCCCTCAGCCCCTTAGTGATTTGGAGGTGGAGACCAAAGGTGCCACAAGTATGCCAAACAAGAGAATTGAGGCAGATTATCACATACACGAGGCTTTCTGGGGAGAGCAGGGCAGGTACCCAGTGCACCTCAGAATAGCTCCAGTAAAGGTACATGTGAATGACTTCCATTTTAAACCTGGCTCAGAGGCTAGGATGGGTTGAGGAATTGCACCCACCAGCCAGGCTATGTGTTTTGAACTTTGCCAACACCAGAGGAGGGAGTGCTGAGACTTTCTTGTCTGCTTGGCCAGATGTGGGGTGAAAGAGGAAGGAGGGTTAGGACTTGAAAACTCTCAGTAATCCTGTATCAATCACTGGGTCAAGTCTCTTTACTCCACTGCTGAAGTGTTTTAAGAAGGGAGCTGACTTTGTCATAACAATCAATTCAGTTGAAAGTATTTAGAAAATAAAGGACTTTTTCATTTCCCAAATAACAAAGGGGTTCAACTGGTTTGTCAAAACATTTCATCAGCTGAGTTGTGTCTATATAGAAAAATTTAGTTTTGGGTCATTTTAATTGATAATTGAAACTTAGGTTAAACTACATTGTATCAAGGATAACAGTCTAATGGATGTTTATAATATCTCAAATATTGACTGAGGTTACTTTCTCATAGTTTTTGCTAGTTGATGACTTTTACATTTGTATTTGCTATTGTTTGAAAATGATTAAGATACTAGGTGCTCTTTAAAAGGCAGTGCTGATTCTTTCATATTTATTTAAAGTGTACAGTGCTTCTTTTGTTCTTTCTTTCACTGCACTTTTGTTTTCTATTACTTAAATTAGGCTACACTTACTGCATGAAGCACTGGCAAAAGCACAAGAAGGGCAATTCAGATTCCTCTTTCCTCAGCTATTATGAGATCATCCATTGACTTGTTTTTCTGAGGTCAAGTTGGGTTATATTGGTCCAAAAGTCTAGAAAAGTTGCTGCCTTCTCTTTTGTACTTTTACTTATTCATTTAATTTTCTCAAACAATTCATTGCCCCAACCCTGTATTTGACTACAATTCTACAGAGCATCTGCCATGATGGCACTGAGACTGCTTTTAACTATTGTATTAATGTGTGAACAAAACCCCATGTCTTACCTTGCTTTAAATCTTCCCCACACCTGATTTCCTCCGCACATGTGAATGTTTCATTCACGAAACTCTCAGTAGATTGGTTATGGAAAACACCAACCTCTCACTTGGCCCTCTTGGTTGAAACTACCGCCAGACTGTGTCAATTACCATTTGATTTTTAATTTACATTTCTAATCCAGGTACTGCGTGCACATGGTTAAAAATAAAATGGGTTTTAGAAAGTATAAGAGCCACTTGCCCCAGTCCCAGATTTGCTCACCATCCTCTCCTTTCGGTGACAACATCCACAGACCTAAACAATATCTTGTGCTGACTCCTTTTTTATGTTATTAGTACATATTTGCAGTGCACCATGCATGCATTCATTGTGGAAAGTTAGCACATGTACATGACACATCATGTTTCTTTTTATGTCCCTTCTCTCCATTTTTTTTCCTTCTCTCCATTTTGTAGTCTTGTTACACTTGCCAAAGATCTACCTCCCCTTTTAATACTGTCTTTTATTTTGCTTATTAATTTATTTATGCTTTGTGTTTCTCATAGAGATGAGAAATCATATGATTTTTAAACTTGAGTGTCTGATTTATTTCATTTATAATTATGGATTCAAGGTACATCCATTTTCCTACAAATGACCCCAGTTTATTCTTTTTTATGGCAGAGTGGTTCTCCATTGTATTAAATACCACATTTTCTTTATCCATTCATCTGTTGATAGACTTAGAGACTGCTTCCGTGATTTAGCTATTAAAAATTGTGCTGTTATAAACACAGAAATGCTTATAACACTACAATATAATGACTTCATCTCTTTGAGGAAGATGCCTAAAAGGGCAATAGCTGCATTGAGTGGAATTTCTATTTTAAGTTTTTAAAGGAGTCTCCACATCGATTTCCATGGAGCTGTGTTAGTTTACATTCCCATCAAAAATGTAGAAGGGTTTTGTTCCTCCCACAATCTCACCAGCATTTGCCATTATTTGATTTCTGATGATGGCCAGGATTTCTTGAGTAAAATGAAATCTCAGTATTTTAGTTTACATTTTTCTCATGACCAATGATGTTGAACACTTTTAATGTATTTATAAGCCATTTGTTTTCTTCTTCTAAGAAATATCTATTTATTTCAGTTGCTTATTTTTCATTAGGTCTCTTATTTGGGGTGTCTAATTTTTTTGAGTGAGTTCTTCATATATTCTGGATATTAATCCATGACTCATATAACTGGCATTTTTTTCCTTTCTGTTGGTTGCCTCTTCACTGTCTTGATTGTTTCCTTTTCTGTGCAAAAGTGTTTGAATTGATCCAGTTTGTTGACTCTTTATGATGTTTCTTGCACAATTAGGATCCTGTTTAGAAAGTCCTTTCCTATACCTATTATTTTAAGAGTTTTACCTAAATTGCCTTCCATCAGGTTATGTTTCTGTTTTAATACTTAGATCTTTGAGCCATTTTGATTTTAGTTTACTACATGGTGACAGATATGGGTCTAGATTCATGTTTTGGTATGTAGATGACCCAGTTTTTCTAGAACTTTTACTAAAAAGAATCTCTTTCCTCCAGTGTACGTTTATGGCCCCTGTGTCAAGTTATGTTGCAAAGTTATAGTGATTAAGACCACATGGCACTGGCACAAAACCAGAGCTGTGGACCAGTGGAATATAACAGAGGATGCAGAAACAGCCCCAGGCACATTTAGCCACTTGATCTTTGACAGCAGGCCTCAAAACATATGCTGTTATTTCTTAATTTATCAACTTCAGATGTTGTCTGTTAACTTCCCCAGGTGTTTATGTCAACTTATACCATCTCTTCTTCCTCACCTTCCCCCCATCTCATGATGGTACCATTTTCAGTTCCTTCTGTGCTGGGCAATAGAATCTTGATCACCTACGTTGGCTGTCTGTTTCACCCGACAGGAAGCTGTTTCCCTCGTTCTCAGAGGCAAGGACATTAGTGTTCCCACCTCTGCCTTCACCTGCTTCTCCTCTGCCTTCTCATTTTTGCTGGCAATGTTATTCGTTTAGTGTATTTATTTTGATACTTGATATCATTAAATTATTATTAAATTAATTATTATTAAATTATTACTAATAACAGATCTACATTCATGCTCCCACGGCTGCCTCCATTTGTTTCGCCCTCCCCATTATTCTCTGTCAAAATCCCTCCTAACCATTCTCATACTTTTGCTGGCAGTGTACCTTGGTCCTGAGTATCTGTTCCGCAACCTCTACCTGAGAAATGTCTACTTAAAAGTGCAACTCAAGTGTTTCTTCATTCTAAAGGCTATCTTACATGGTAATCTTCTCATAGCATAATAATTGCCTTGTACTGTCTTTATTTTTTGTACTCATTTTGATACTCCATTTGAATTGTGCTTTTTAGACTTAAAAAAATCCCTATTATTTCAATATCCAGCATACTGGACACTGATAATGCTAACTTAACTAAAAAGATTTGAACTGAATATTCTTCAAATTTTTTACTATGTAGATAAGAATGTTAGCACTGCCGGACCTTTTGTATGCCCTGGTACACTTGACAGGCTGGAAACACAAGGAAAATTCAAGAATGAGATTTGTGGTTCATGAATAAATTTGACTCTCACCAAAAAGAAGCATTAGCTCTACATGTAAAAGATGATCAACTGATGGAAAACTTTTATCTTTAAAATGTGATTAATTTAAATATACCTCTCTTCTGATGTTGACTATACAAGAATTTAGCAACTAAGAACACACTACAATTTTTCTTTCCTGTTCAATATTTCTGCTCACTCATGGCTGACACATAGCTTCAAAAACCAGTATTTTGGGATTTTCCTTTCAATTTCTTGAGGAAGTCTGTCTGGGATTTCATTTTGTTCATAGCCTAATAGCCTACCTGTGACAGTTCATCTGGAAATGGATGTCACTAGTAGGAACCAGTTGGATCTCCATGACTTAGTTCTCTTTATGGAGAAACATGGAATCCTCAGCCATTTCCATAATATATACACACAAGCAGCTTTCTATCAGTAATGATCATACATTGGATAAACCTCATTGGCTACAATGCCACCACTTTGTTATATATTTTGACCAATTTTGCATGCTTATATCTGGTAATATGAGCAACTTCTGTGAAGACAACAATATGTGGCATAACAACCATTGGTGGATTCCTACCATCCTATCCAGTGAAACCATGTATTGTCTCTAGTGTTCTTTTAAATTATTATTTTCTTATTCCCTTTATGGTTTCATCAATCTTCCTGTCTTCCATCTGGTAATCTGAGCAACTTTGTTGAAGATACCAATAACCAATACATACTATAACAACCATTGTTAATCCCTATCATTCAGACGGAAATCCCTATCATTTTTAATGTCCTTGCTTTGTTTTGTTTGTATTTTGCTATTGTTTTCTTTTCAGAGACTGAAAACTGCTCTTCTGAAGAATTTTATTCTTCTCCAAACGACATGCATCTATGTATGATTTCACCTTTGTGAGAGCCTACAGCCATAAATGAGGGCACTGTTAATATCTACTATATTATGGCTTACATTCAAAATAGCCCCAAAAGCCTCAAGTGCTAGAAAGGTGATTAGCTTATAGGGGTGGGATAGCTGGTTTGGGTGGCATCTGTCAGGAAGAGGTAGGGCCCTAGAGTTGCGGCCCGGAAGGGCTTATCCCCACCCCACCTCGCCCCACCCCAACTCTAGCCCTCTCTCTCTGCTTTGGTACCACCGTGACGTTAGCAGTCTTCCCTCTCCCATGCCTCTCTGCCATGCCATCCTCCCGACTGACCATGTGCTAAAATCTCTACAAGCTGTGAACGAAGGAAAAAGCCTCTCCTTCTTTAAGTCATGGGCACTAGGTGTTTTTTTCTCAGCAGTGGGGAAGGTGACTAATACACATTATGTGAAAATAGAATGTGGTCAAGACAATAACTAGATAACTAGCAAGTTCATGGCTGAACAGTAGAACTAGGGTTCAGATTTTCTGGCAACTAGCAGTTTATTCTAGGATGTGGAACTTGATTTTGTTGCTCCTGAGACTCACCTCTAGTTACCAAATTTAATTCAGTGGTGAAACAAAAAAACCCTACCATGCTTCAGAGAAAGATACTCAATTCAATGTCTGTACATACGGTCTATTGGTTAGGGGAGATATTTCAATTTTTTTCTATTTTCCTACAACTTACATTTTGCTACCACTTACTTATAGACGACTGGGGGCTTGCAGAACTGTGATGACTACCGAAGTTCGCAGCACTTTTTCTTAGTGTGCACCATGTGAGACGTAGATAGCTCTGACTGTCATCGATTGGTGATTGCACTGTGTGCTACCTATATATCTTGGTTCACATTCCCTTAGACTCAGTTTCCTCCTATGTAAAATGAGGATAATAATATTACTCACATTATGTAGCTGTTGCGCAGATTAAATGTATTAATATAAAACAGGTTAGAACACTGTTTGTTATGGACAAGTGCTACAAGTTTTTGACTTGTGTTGGTACTGTCCTCCAGAGAAGCAAAACCTATACATGAATAAAAAGGTTTGTCATGGGAGAATCTATTCATGTGGTTTGTGGAGGCCTAGAAGTCCCATGATCTACCATGTGGAAGCAGGAGTGAGTGCCAGGAAAGCCAGTGGTCCAATTCTGTCAAGGCCAAAAGCCTGAGACCCAGAGAGGATCCTGGTGTAAGTCCTAGTCCAAGCCTGGGATCCAGGGGCCACGAGAGAGTACTAATGTCTAAGGGTAAAACAGATGGACAGCCCAGCTCCAGAAAAGCACACATGGATCCTCCTCCTCCTTTATGGTCTATCCGGGCTGTAACAGGTTGGTTAAGCGAGGCCCACTCCCATTGCTGAGCATGACCTTCGCTCTGTCTACTGACTGCAATGCTCACCTATTCTGGAATACTCTTACAGGCATACTCGGGAATCATGCGTTACTCGCGATTTGGGCATCTAGTCAAGCTAACATGAAATTAATCAACATGCTCTTATTACTTTGATTATTACTACCATTTGAAAGTAAGAAGGAACAGTTTGTTTTGATTAAGATAACAGCAGAGCAAAAATGGCCACATTTTTGTGCTACTTCATTCATTTGACCACAGACACTTGTATCAACGGTACCCTCTTAAGTGCTGTGTGATTCTTGTAATGGACGGAAGATGAGGTCTCATAAGCATCAGGCTATTTGGCCCCCATCTCTGTTCTCCTTTCGCCCCTTATTTCTCTTGTGCTTTCTTGTTATCCCCAAGTTGACTTCTGCCCCTGGGCCCCTTCTCCTGATCTGCAGCCATAGGATGAGTTCTCCAGAAGTGAGTGCAGACCTGGGTCTTCTTATCGTTAGCTGCCATGGGTTGGGAAATGAGGCAGGAAGTACAGGTGAGCAGGTGAGGTGACTCTTTTCCTGTTTTTACATATCTCTCTGCTTGAGGTGTGAGTCTTAGCCTGCTAAAATTTTCATTGTGAAATTCCTAAAGAAGAAAAGTGAGCTACCCAGAGAATGTTTAGAGAACACCAGCCTGAAGCTTTGGTGAGGACTTAGAAGAATCACAGAAACTCTAGACAGTTCAAGCCGTGGTTAGCTGTTTTGTCTTTTTACTTGAATGAAGAACAAAATAGGATAAAAAACCAAAATCTATCATAATAGCAATAATAAAAAAAATTCTGATTCTATTTCATTCCTTGTAGTCACTTCAGATCCTCAAAAATTTTTTTTAGCTAAACCGCTGTTAGTCTACACCTAAGAATTAATGCCTGCCTTGTTTCTGAAGACCGAGAAACACAGAGGCCCTCATGCAGCTGAGGGCCACATGTCTGTCCCTCAGTGATTCACATGCACACTGGGGATTGAGCAGCCAGTGTGCATCAACGGCAGATAGGTGGACCGATGGTCTCCTGGTCCTATCAATTCTGAAAAATCTTCAAGAAAAGATCAGACAGGCTGAGTTTGCCCCTAAAGACAGAGAGTTTTCAATCTTAGTAGTACTAGTATTACTAGAAAGTCCAAGTTCAAAGTCTTCTCTGAGATGCAGGGTAAACTCTAAGCTATGAGCCCCTATGTAAAATAAAAAGAAAGTTAGATATTTCCAACATACAAGAGCACAGAGTAATCATTCCAAAAGGAAAGAACAGGAGAATACAAAGAAATTGGACCAAAGAGATAACAGAACCCAGGAGGGAAAACAGTAAATCCTGTTTTCTGCTCAGGACAGGCTATAAGTGAAGCTCCAAAGGGCTTGAGCAGCCTTGACCTTGCAGTGTTGCTGGCTTGTTTCTTGGATAGGCGCTGTGCTTGTGACTTGCTTCAGCAGCTGTTACACATTCTTGACATCTCCAACATCCTTTGGGTACCCTACCACTACTTCCATTGCACCTCTGGATTCAGTATCAGCTTCACGCATTGCCCTCTCAGAAGCTCCTGGAAGTAACTTTCAGGCCCACATTCCTATCATCATTCTGGTCTTCTGAGCTTTGGCCAGCATTGTCTGTCAAACATTACCATAGGCTTCTCCAGCCTGCATCTCCAAACTTTTCCAAACTCTTCCCATAAACTAGTTTTGAAAACTAAGTCACATAGTCAAGTATAGTCATTGCAACAATCTCATTCCTTCAGAACCAATTTTTTGTGTTAGTCACTTTCTATCACTGGAACTAAATCCTTGACACCTGCCATTTAAAGGAGGAGAGGGTTATTTTGGCTCACAGTTTCATGAGGGTCAGTGCAAACTTGGTATGTTCCAAAGGAAGAAGTGGTATGACAGAACAGCATGGTAGAGAGAGGCTTTTCATCACATGGTCACCAGGAAGCAGTGAGAGGGGAGGAGGAGGAGTCAGGGACAGGAATTCACCCTTCCAGGTTACTCCCACAGTCATCTATCTGCCTTTTCCTGCAAACACATGAGACTTAGGAAACAGGGACATAGGTTCTAAAACTAGAAGGCGTAGAGTTCTGCCAGAATTCCATGACCCTGGACAGATACTTTAAACTCCAGAAAAGAATAGCTAATGCCTTGATGTTTTGGCCTTTGGAAACTTTTAATGGAGATTTTAGGCACTGCATACTGAGACTTCAGCATACACAGACAGTCAGTAGACAAATAGGTGTTGTTCTAATACCTAAATTCATGGTCACTGAGTTCACAGTGACTACAGCATGGTGAGGATGTCACAAAATGAGTTTCTGGTACAATCTGGGAAGTATGCATGTTTCTTTTGTCCATTAAAAACTAAACAGCAGAGCTCCTCATGTCTTCTGCTGTAACAGCCTCCCTAGGTGAGCGGCTGTTCAGACTTGACAGATAGCAGAGTGGGTCAGTTACCTTATCTTCTGTTGTTTTCTGGGTTCCTTGTAAAATGAATTGAAAGACACACACTGTAAACTAAAAAGTTTTAAACTGTGCTTGGCAATGTTTTAGGTATTTCAGAGAACTTGCTACATGTTTGTGTAATCCCATAGAGCCATACCTGAAAACTTGTTCCTGTGTTCTCTACATGAGAATGTGGTCTGGAAAACAGAAAGGTTACACTGTCCTGTGTTTCCCTGATTTCCAGGGGAGGCAGTGTATTTCACTTTGACAAGTTCCCAGATGCTTTTCACAATCCCATGTTTAAATCTTCCCTTTTGTCTATAAATAATCCCTGTCCATAGAGTGTATTTTTATAGGTAAGTGAATCACTGCTGCTAAACTTGTGGTATTAATGAAGAAGTCAGAGCTGTCCCTGTAGTGTCATAAGGAAGAGCTTAGAGTGTGTGGTGAGATCCTGCCTACTTTGCTGGACAAATCATTGAACACAGTTTATTGGATCAAGGCCCATTATCTAGGTCAAGTCCTGACACTTTTTAGACTCCCCTGTTTACTATATATGAACACAGGGAAGACATGAGGCTGAATTTTGAATCTGCCTGTTGGAAACAAAGTTTGGCTATACTTTTGGCTATGCTGGTACTGGACACACAAACTCGACTGTGGCTAAGAGAAGGGCAAGAAGATAATCTCCACAGTACTTGAGTCAAATTTGGTGTTTATGTAAGTCGTTAATGAATTAATTTTTAATTTTAATTTTAATTTTTTTTATTAAAAAAAATAAAAGTACAAAAACATATTAAAAAACAGACACCAATTATCATAAAAAAGAGTACAATCACAACTAATCTATAGACAAGGTGACATGGTCTCAACAGTGGTTATTTCTTTATCCATTGATATCTTTGAAGTGTAAATATATGAACCCATATACAGACATGCAAAATAAGTCAGACAATCCTCTCAACAACAGAAAAAACACAAATACCAAAAATCCAAAGACAAAAAACAAAACAGGCAAAAAACAACAGCAACAACAACAACAACAACAAAAACCACCAATAGTTGCTGCTTTGCATATTGATATCTTCTAAGTGTGTGTTCAGGATAACACATACAGACATACAAGATTGATCAAATAACCCGTCATCGATTATTTCTTAGCATTAAGTGATATAATACAATAGTAGAACAATGCTAGCTCTCCTGCATATATGTACATACATACATTTTTGCCTCTTTCTTTTCTCCTTTCCCTCGTCCCATCTGTTCTTTGTTTTAGAACAGATTTCCTTCATGTCTCTTAGTTTATATTCCCACGCTCGGGTTCTTACACCAGTGATACAATACGTTGCCTGCACATGTATCGCTGATTTATTTCACTTATGAGTATGGACTCCAGTTTTGACCACTTGC